>JAODUP010000022.1:822500-867500 GCA_025642065.1 Paralvinella palmiformis
TTCCACTGAGCTCGATTATTTTAGAGGATATTGGCGCTAGATAAGTTTGTCTAAAATTGATCCCAGATCTACATTAATGAAATGATAGGCAAGCATGCTGAAAACTCTAGTCAAGATGCTTTATCTAAATAAGACATTATTTAGATAATTCTAGCAAATCTAATTTGTTATTATTATTTCACTACATATTAATATTAATGAGTGATTATTGTTATGTTATAAATGCTTGTTTTATTAACGAAAACATACTCAAGTTTCAACAAATTGTCTAGTTGGTATTATATGAAAGACCCTTCACAACTAATATTTTCATGAATTCCTAAAATAAAATAAGTTTAAAAAACCTTTTTAAAGTTGATGTTTGATATTGAAGTAATCTACCAAGCTCTATAATGGAACAACATATGATATAAGGAAGACAGGTGACAACAATGTAGGGAACGATGCCCAGTACAATAGAATCCAGCATCAGTAGATATCGGTGAAAGTTTCATTGAAATATAAAGAAATTGGGTTTATTTTCAATTTCTTAGAGCTACAAACTTGTATGTATGATTATGCTTATAAAAAGGATGTTGCTATTGGTCCGGACCCGGACATACCCTAAAGTAGTTATAGCTCCGGCACTTCAACTGCTCATGCGCGCCTTCCGGAATATCGGAATTTACTAAAGCTCCGGCATTGTCTGCCTAATCCTTATACTAACCCTAACCCCAATTATTTGTGCAATTCTTTCAATTTAACAAGGAAGCAACATGGTATCTCGTGAGTGGCTGACCACGTTAAATGGTACTGCTGTCTCCAATGAATTAAAGATCCCCATAGTGACCACTCTCGGAGTATTTTGGCTCCATCTTTCCGTACTACCCCCTCTCCACTATGAATAGTTGGGGAGGAGATATATAAAGAGCCACTCAATAATAAAAAGGGACAACACTAGAAATAAATGCTCTCACTTTCTTGTGATAGATCATGAAACGAAAGAAAATCAATCATAAGTACAAGATTAATACTTAGTTGATAAGTTTGAGCTGAATATTGTGAGCTGATAAGGGCGCTTTATCAAACCTACATTATTATTATTATATGTAATATTTAAAAGTTAATAAATATTAATAAAGGATTCAGGTAAATAATTGTGCTTTCCAATATGGCAGACAACAGATATTTCCCAAAACCGAACTTGGCCTTTGTAATCAATATTTTTGCAATTCTTTTATTTGATAAAAGTGTAGTAAACGCTTAATCATTTTATGAATAAATATGAAATATACCTGAAATACCTTTGCCAGAAAAATGGCATCTACTTTTCAGAATTCCGATTGCAAACAAGTAAGATACCGAAGACAGACAGACAGACAGACAGACAGACAGACAGACAGACAGACAGACAGACAGACAGACAGACAGACATACAGACAGACAGACAGACAGACAGACAGACAGTGTGTGTGTGTGTATGTGTGTGTGTGTGATGTACAGAAAAATGTAATAGTTTAATTCTGGTACAAACCATATAAATGATTGTTTGAAGAAACTAACTTCACCACCCTCAGAGGATAAAAAAACAGGTGTTTTTATCTCCATGCATTGCAAACAGTATACTTCTGGTAAAAATTCGTACAAAAATCTTCAAGAAAAACACAGACTAAAACACTGCTATACAGTAATTCAGAAATATGGTTTTTATTATCTGTTTTTACGAAAATGTTCCAACTATCGACAAAAATAGCAGATATGCTTCGTCAGGATCTTCTAGTATGAATTCTTATGGGAAGCCTGCTCTATTACGAACAAATTTTATTGAAGCGAGTGATCGATGAATAATGGATATGCGACACTTTGATATGTATATTTTATAATACCACAGAACTGTAAGTATATGCAACAGAAAAGTATATACTTTAAGCGACATAATTTGAATGAAACGCTTGAGTATGTTACCTGAATATTATTATTATTTACTCTTTATTGGATTAATGGTAGTATAAGCAATGCAACTGCAATTACATATTACATCACTTGATACAGTTTATGTAAACACGGCTCTGATTGGCCGTGAGCTAGCGGATGTGTTTCTCTTCTACACTGTAATTACATTCTATATTTGGACATTAAACCAAACTACACCAGTCTCAGATTGTGGTAGCGGTGAGCATCAGTAAAGAAATTAGGTCACCAGATAATTGAAACGAACCAGGAACTTTCGAAAAGGGAAGAAGAATTATTCGTTATACTACGTGGTCGCTGGAACCTGGTGTCAGAAAGGTATTATGCCATGTGTCTAGTTATATTGCTGCTCTCACATTTAATACTATTCATAGATGTCTCAACGTTATCGTCATCGGGTTATGAGAAGTTATTTGTGGTGTAAATAACTTAATTGCAATATACATTGTCGTCAACCTTTTTCGGCAATGTTAATTCCTGCAATTGTGTTGGTTTTGTTAGGTCTGTATTGGTTTGATTCGATAAACTCCTTTTGTCATGGCTCAAGCATCTGTTGCGACGGTTACACGGCCCATTTAGCCTACCTTATGCACAAAAGTGGCCATAAAACATCAATCATCATCATCGTTGCGACAGACAGTTACAGAGCTCTCCCCAGGCACTCAAAGTAGAGACAAATATCAATGAACAAGTTTCCAATTTTCAAAAAAGGAAAATTATCCCATATTAAACAACTTATCTACCCACCCAAGGGCACATCAGACAGCATTACTGTTACACACAATAGGTGATGAGGGACTCTAGATGTACAATGGCTTTACATATGATACACCATAAGAAGAAAGAGCAGATGAAATTATTGCCATACGGCGTTTAGTTAAAACATGCCAATACTGTGAGAACAGTGTTACTTCCATAGTGCGTGATTGAATAGTTCTGGGAGTTCGAGGTCCAGACACTCAAGCCGTATTGCTGAAGAAACGTGATATAACTTTGAAAACCTGCATAGACACTCATAAAGCAACTGCAAATGCTAATGTGAAACGATTTAGTCATCTTCATGTGGTGAATGTCGCTGTACCATCCGCAACCCGAAGAACAACAAAAAGGTATTCTGGGAAATTTGTTGTATATAAGGGTGATTTTATGCCTTTACTTGGCTATCGTCCTTCAGAACAGATGCAGGTGATTACAGTAAATGAAGAAAACTTCGACAAGATTTCGGCAGTGGATATCAGTAATAAGTATGATGACCTGATTGGTGGATCAACAATAAGCACAGTGGGAACTCCTCATCATCTGAAGATGAAGGACTATGTGAGTCATATAGTAATGCCATCCCGTCACATTCCTGTATCAGTTTGTCAAAATCTCAAGACTGAAGAAGACAGGAGCGGTGAGGGTATGTATTGACCCTCGCGAGCTGAACAAGGCTCTTTTACGCGAACACTATACTTTGCCTATCCTGGATGAGACTCTACATGACATACGGCAATCTTTTGTTTTCTCTCTTCTGGGTACTGGCATGTGGCGCTGGATAAATAGTCCAGCTTACTAACTACATTCCAAACACCATTTGGTCGTTACAGATGGTGCCGTCTAACATTCAGAACTTGTGATTCTGCAGAAATATTTCGGAAGAAACTTCTAGATGTTCTAGACGAATTGTCTGTGGTAACGTGTAATAACAGATGATGTGCTAATTCACAGGAACACCACTGAGGACCATGATCAAGTTGAACAAATCAGAACTGCAATTAAGATTGGACAAAATTGTGTTCATGGGTCATCTCATCTCTAAAGATGGTCTTAAATCTGACTCTGATAAGGTCAAAGTAATAGTAAACATGGAAGCCCCCAAGAATTGCATCAATATCTTGGAATAGTGAACTCTCTTACTAAATTTCTCATTAACTTATCTGATGTTCTACAGGCACTACACATGCTTACTAAGAAAGGGGTACCATGGGTGTGGTCTGAATCTCAACAGGAATTACTAGACTGCGTGAAAAACACTCGTCACAATACTCCTGTTCTCGCCTACTATGATCCACATAAGAACCCAATACTTGAAAATTATGCTAGTAAGTATCGTCTTCTTTCTGCCCTATTCCAGGAAGGCAAACCAATAGCATATGCAAGTCAATCGTTAACTGATACCGAAAAGCGCTATGCACAGGGTTGTTTGACTTAAATCACTCTAAAAAATCAGTGGTTTGGATTTGTTTTAAATCTGGATTTTATTCATCTTTTTACGATATAACTGTGATTTAATTCGCAATAATGTAAAATTGTGATTTTGATATATGTTTAATTAGTTGTTGCAAATTAAATCTTATGCTTGCCATAGACATTTGTTGAATAACAATTAGCTATTGGTAGATTTCATACCTGAACACCCAGTGGTGGAATCCAAGGCCAATACAGCCCCATACAAAAAAAACCCACAATGTATAGCAAGTAGTAGTAGGCCCTCATGACCACAGCATATCCAATGGAAATGTGACACATCCCGAGATCCCCACATTAATTTGGATAATCACTCACCCAACTGGTGATGAGCCGTTAGCATCCATACAGTGAATAGACTGAGAGATGAAACAACATCCTGTAGCCATTATAGTGTGACACCTTGCCTATATAAAACTGGCTTTGTGGTTGGAAGGATTTTGTGGATTGTGAAGAAAAAAAATTAACATTTTTAAATTCAATTTAAATAAATCAATAAAAAATCCGATTTTTTATTTTTAAAAAGTGATGATTTTTATTAACCCTGGCAATGCACAAATAGAAAAAGAAATGCTTGCGTTTACCGTTGGTCTGGAAAAAGTTCATCATTACACACTTCGTCGTGACACGTATATCATAACTAACTACAAGCCATTGGAATCAATTATGTTAAAGCCACTGTGCAAGCAGGGTTGGGGTATTCGTAATCGTTAGTCGTAATCGATTACACGATCTCAAGTAATCGTAATCGCAATTTCCGGTGCAATATAATCGTAGTCAATTACATTGTAAATGTAATCGTAATCAGCGATTACTTTCACGATTACACAATATTTACCATGTATATCATGCCAGAGATATGGTTGGTATGTAAGGCAAAAGATAACCAAATAACTGATTTACCCTTTGACCGACTTGTGTCATATTTATATACATGATGATTTCCCAGTTTAATGGGTCTAGGAACATGAAAGGAAAATGTTTTGAAACACTGTTTCATATGTTGCTATTATAAGTCATATAAACAGGCATTTTAGATTTGCTCATCTTGTTTTCACAGGGATAACCCCTAGCTAGTCACACAGCCAGCAATCGTGCATGACTTCTCACCGTTGTTTTAACTCCAGCTGCAAAAGATCGTGATTGGCCAGTAGTCGGATGACAAGCAGCCCATGAAATTAACGCATGCTATAGTGAACATAAACAAGGCTACATCTTGACCCCCGATCGACATACGGGGTGACAAACGTGGGCATTAGACGGAGATAAAAGGTCGGAGTACGGAATTGGGAGGTGACCGAGTTATAGAAGAAAAATATAATTTAAATCATAGCAATAATTTAAGTCTAAAAGGTTGTCCATTTACAGAGATAGTCAAGTTACAGACGGGGTCGTAGTTGAGGGCTTGAGTATATTCTAATTATCCTATTTATTATATAGACCTTACATGGCTGTAATCACGCCACAGATGATGCAATTTGTTACTAAATAGACGTATATATTGAAACAATTCCATTGATATTGTTTGCAGTAATCTCAGTTTGCACTAATCTCAGTTATCTTCAAATTGAATGTAATATTAACCGTAATCATGGTATTCTTAAGTAATCGTAATTGATTACCTTGGTCCTGTAATCGTCCCAACCCTGTGTGCAAGGCACCCAAGCGTTTACAATCGCTACTTTTACATGAAAACCATTACAATTTTACACTACCATATCAGTAGCGAAAGTCTACTCCTGTGGCAGACACATTGTCACGAGCACCTCTTCGTGATAAACCAGTAGAAGAACTAGTCTCTGTAAATAACGTGTCACTTACTCGGTATTAAGGATAATCGCCTGAATGATATACGTTATGCTACACAATGAGATCCAATCATGTGTGAACTAAAGAACATTATAATGAATGGATTGCCAAATCATCGAACTCAAGCACCTCAGTCCATCGGTTTTACTACAATTATAGCGATGAGCTCACGGTCCAGGATAATATAGTGCTCAGGGGTGAGCAATAGTCATCCCACTATCAATGCGCCAAGAGATCAAACACAAGGTGTATGTGGGTCATATGGGCATTAATTTGTGTTTACGACGAGCTCGAGATTTAGTGTATTGGCCTGGAACGTCAAGTGGGATTAGTCAATTCGTGGAAACATGTGATGCTTGTGCCTCTTACTGTGCAAGGCAAGCGCCTGAAACCGGCATATGTCTCCAGTACCTAGCCGTCCATTTGAGAAAATAGGTACTGATCTGTTCTCAATCTGAGAGAAAAACTACCTGATAACAGTCGACTATTACAGCCATTTCTTTGAGATTGATTACTTGCCTGATCTCTCATCAATAACTGTAATCACTAAGGTTAAACACCATTTTGCCAAACCTGGCATTCGAGATGTAGTAGTTAGTAATTGTGGCACACAATACACATCTGGTTACTTCAAAACGTTTAACAGGGAGTGGTATTTTGTATATGAGATGTCAAGCGCGGGAAACAGCAAAGTGAATGGGGCAGCAGGAGCTATTGTCAAAATTGCGAAGAACATGATGAACAAATGTGCCAACGCCAAGGAGGATCCGTACATTGAATCTCCGTAATACTGCCACGGAAGGACTATAAACGAGTCCAGCACAGATGATCTTCCATAGAAGAACAAAAACCCTGATTCCAACTAATATCAATAGACATGTTTCTATTAGTAACCATATTTCTAATTAACGAGCACAATCAAGGCAAATCATCTCAATATTCAATTATTGATGATTAGTGGTGTTTTAAGGCCACTTTTGTGCATGTGGTAGCCTAAATGGGCCGAGCGGCCTCCAAATGTAATGAATCGAAGTAAAAGATGGAACACCCTTCAGATATGCCGACGCCGAGATTCAAACACGGGTGGTAGTGATATGTGATCCAACACGCTACCGCTAAGTCACCGAAACGTCCCTCAATATTCAAAGGAAAGACCTAAAACCTCTTGAAATCGGGGATATTGTTCGTATGCAACCAACACAACGTAGTCAAAAATATTGGCGTGAAGCTACAGTAACCAAAAGAGTCAAGAACCGGAGTTACACTGTTGAAACCAGCACCGGCAAATCTTACCGAAAGAACCGTCAATTCCTTCGTCATTCTACAAAATCCAGAAATGATCATTCTAATACAGTTGTGCTGGAGACTAAGTCTCAACCCACCACCACTCCTACACACACCACTGACGCTGCACTAACACATATAATATCCCGTGTGAAAACCATAATGATGAACTAAATACAGATGTATATACGACCAGATCATGATATCTGGCAAAACTGTTAAGCCAATTGAAAGACCTGATTGAAAATTCCCATTACTTGTCCATGTAAATAATCATTATTGGTTTGAAAATTAACATTCTAATTTTGTAGCATCTTCATATTGAGTAGTCTATTAAAAAGTATTATGTCTACTTGAAGTTGTGTCTTATAATTGTGGGTAGTGATTAAACTCCAGTAATTTCTTAAGGGGAAAGATATTACGTGACTGTTATTATCATATACTGACTATAGGGCGTTGTTTTAATTTTGAAAAATAGGTCTCCGTCAAACTTGTAATTTGATACTAAATATCTAACAGATCGCTCAATCCACCAAGATAACAGCATGTTATAAGTATAACAAATGTACATTTTTGTTACCTTTACTGTCTATGTTAGAGGCCCAAAGTTCGTCTTCGTCAGAAACTTCATATATTATCGTGTTGGTCTTCTGACACTTGCCGTTGCTATGTAAATCAATCAGTATATATATATATATATATATATATATATATATATTAATGTTGGGAATTTAGTGTCTATGACAGAGTATGAGCACGAAAATACGTTTATTAAAATAGCCGACTATTTTAGTATTTGCGTTAGATAAACATATTAATTAGTAACTAGCAAATAATTTCATTTAGTCCATCTACTTACATAGCTCCTGTATAATGTATAGCAATGTCTTTTGTTCCAGGGACAATCTCTATTTCTGCCTTTAAGGAGTCCATCTGACGATAATGCTCCCATCTTGCTATACTGTACCAAGTACCAGTAATCTAGCGTAATATTAACAGCACATTAGAAGGTATGTAATTATCTGGTTATTTTAACAATGATATAATAATTTTCTTTCTGCAAAATTCTTAGAAAATAACGAGGAAAATCACATTACCCTTAAGATATGGGGTAGATGTATTTGGATTTTCTCTAATTAAAATTAAATTACCCGGTGTTTAGTAAATCCTCTAACTGTCGGATAGTTAGGCACTAAACATGGATCTATCTCTTGCTTGTCACAAGATACTGTAATATTAACAAACAATCATTAGTATACGAAGATTATCCCTAATACAATATAATGGTAATTATTTTGGATTTATTATAATAAAGTAAACATGACTAAATATATTCACCCATTTTAATCTTGGAATCTTGCCAGTTTGTCAATTATAATCAAAAGAGAGAAAAAAGATTTGGAATTGTACAAATTTTAACCTACTCACTTTCTGATCTGACCATGATAAGACTTTCAGGATTTAAACAAGCGGCGTCTAATCGCTGGTTGATAACATTTATCACGTTTTCTGGTATCTTGGTGATGTGTGGACGCCCAATTATTTCGACATAATTATGTTGCGGACTGCAGTGACCTGACCTAGATACCAGGTAACATTCATACATGACAAGGATGTCGGGTGACGCATATAAGATCTTCAGGATACCTGAATGAAACATTTACGTACATGAATTTAATACATGATATACAAAACTAATTTTTGAAAAATAAACATAAGTTTATCACAAGAAATATGGAGTTTATAGAGAACAGTCATTATCATTAGAAACCAGTATATCTAATTACGCCGCATTCTAATAAAATGTCAATTTTTATGCTATATGTAGTTGAGTTTGTTAATGCAAAAATATTGGACACATTTATAAGGACCAGAAAAAGCATACATTTATTATATATGTCATGCAATATTTGCTGTCATCGAATGTGAACTACAATGACTCACTGTTCAGATACAGATTCAATTTAAATAACTGTCATTACTTATATAATGGTTGACAGATATTAAAAAATTTTGATGTGTCATATATCATTTGTTAATTAATTAATAGTCATCCATTTTCAAAATATCGTCTTCATCTCAACTAAGGCAATATATAAAATCAACTTGCTACACCGTGTGATAATATTTAAATATGAGGATCGAATTCAAGGATTTTCTCCATTCTGCTGACTACGCGGGCAGTGTGCATTATATATATATATATATATATTGTGCTATAACTGTACGTTATGCAAAATAACCTTTACTACACCTTTTGGGTATGGGCATTAGGCTGCTGCAGGATAAAATTAAATTCCTGTTTGAATGTGGTTTTATCACAACTTCTCATTTATAGAATAACCTTTTTTTTATCTATACCTTTTCAAAACAAAAAACATTAGTTTGCCCAAAGTTGACCAGAGTTCGCCATTCAATACTTGTTTAATCAATAGTACAGCATTCAAAAACAATTCAGAAATATTTGTTTTAACATTCTACCCTCTGGACACAGCCACACAAAGCTAGTTGCTAAGTAAAAGATGGGCCTTGTCGACTGCTGCTTAATCTGGGGAATCATCATAACGCTTCTCGATTAAATGAGGCACGTTTTCCTTAACAAATAGATCGTACTTTCTCCACAAAATGGCTTCATCATCTCCCGGGCTCTTCCCAGTCACTACCCTGAGTTTTGTTCAACAGTCAGCAGTTTGTTTATGTCGACGTTATTGTTCATATAAGAGCCATTATATCAATCCAGAAAAATAATAATCGACATTCTACTTATTAAAATATTTCTTTTCTAGAACTACGGACAGTGACGTGTATAATAATTTACTATCCCACATGCCCTATTTCCACCAACTTATGGGTCCAGCTTACCTCTATACTTTCCGTAGGCTACGTGATATAGGCCAACAACACCTTGTTTAGCTACCATAACAGAATACATATCAGCTGAAGATAAACATCTGCCATTTCTATAAGTAAAAGATAAAAAGCAAGTAAAATAAAAGTGAGATAACAAATTATTTATAAAATATTAATACTCCCTTAGAACATAAACAAAATATAAACGAAAATCATCATCCAATTTCAACACGAACAATGTACATTAAATCAGCGTGTTGCATGTTTCTGGGTGGGGTGGGGGTGATGAAAGCTTTAAAATGCACTTATCAACTAGAAAACATTTAATCAAGTGTTTAGAAATGGGACAAGAGTTATTAATAAAGGGGTGTGTTAGAAGAAAATTATGACCACGATCGCAAATGATGAGGAACAAAGTTGATAAGATAAATACTACTTTTACTACTACGCTACTGTTACTGCCCCAAATAATAATAATAATAATAATAACATATACCTCATCGCTGTATATTTGATGTTAAACACAGCATGTCCTTGTGCCGTAATGTTATAATGGATGGCATCTAATCTGGTTGAGCCTCCCCAGTATCTAAGAGCTATCCATTCTCCAGGAAACTGAAAGTTGAGAGCGAGTAAGAAGTGATGAACTAAGAATTAGTGATAACACATAATAGTTATGTTATTGTATAATGATAGGATATTATAACTATTAATCGTTAATTCATAGAGTTATATATGCAAAGTAAAATCAGTGATCAATTAAAAGTGGATTGCTTTTATATACTATATGTATTAGTAAGTATAGTACTTTTAACAGTTTTATGTGTGTGTTTGGGTTTTTGCTAGTCTGGTCGTGTGCGTCTCTCTCTCTCTCTCTCTCTCTCTCTCTCTCTGTGTGTGTGTGTGTGGGGGGGAGGAATTCGTGTGCGCCTGCGTACGTTTTAAAGACAACACAAATATTTCACATCATATACGTTACCATTTTAGGGTCAAAGGTCCGATCCTCTAAGATATTTTTCACCTGACACTGAGGTTGTAGTAATGATACGTCACAAGTTCCTACAATAATAGCAGTTGGTGATTGTCTTCTTATTAAAAATTATTCCGTTACATGATGTTACGTTGCAATGTATTTATTATTATATATAATGTAATATTATTATACACTTCATTCTACATACTATTTTATTATTATTAGTAGTAGTAGTAGCAGTCGTAGTAATAGTAATAATAATAGTAGTAGTAGTAGAATACCTCGTGTAGTTTGCGGGCACGTAACATTTCATTAAATATTACGCTGTTAGAAAACGCCAAAACACTAACATCATAGCAAATAATATCAAATGATGTACTTCTCTGATTATGAACTATTAAATGTCACAGATCATACTAACAATAACAGTTATTATGGTAATTCATGAAATATTCTTAATGAGGCAGGATAAACATTTAGGATGCTCTAAGAAGCAGGCATGATAATGACCCGTCTTTTTTCACATTCAATGCTATGCTGAAAATTATTACGATTGAATGTTGAACCACCCACAAAAATAATTACTGTACTAAATTAAGGGGGATTGCAGTAAATACATTCTATCATGGTGATAATTATTAGCTCCTAGATTTAAATTCAGTGTCTTAAATTTGTCAATGCTCATTCACTCAAACCCGGGTTGGCGATATATGATAAAAGGCACGCGGATTGAAGGTATGCTTAAACATTTGCCTAGTTTCGCTCCATAAATTTAACTTTGTATGATGTAGAATTGATGATAAAACAAAAAGGCTAGGTGTTATATAGATATAGGCGTACCAAGCTAAAATGGTCGTTGGGGGGGAAACGCACAAGCCCTAGTGCACTTAATTAGTCCAGTTATAATTATATCTGAACGACTGAGCATTGAATTAATAGAAAAATTAAAAATGGTATTGAGTAACATCGAAAATATAGCAACCTGAATTCATTTTCAAAAATATGTTCACTGTCTATAAGTCGGTCGAAATTAGTAATTTTTAATATATTATTATCATCATTATAATCACCATTATCGTAATTATTAGCATTAGTAGAAGTAGCCGTGGTATTAGTCGTAGTAGTATTAACAGGAGTATCTGCAGTTGTAGTAGTCGTGGTAGCAGTATTATCAGTAATAATTGTAGTAGTAGTTGTTGTAGTATAACATAATTAATGCAATTTTCGATTGAAGGTCATTAAGCCGATTGTTCGATCTATACTAAATAAATAAGAAATTGTAAAAAACTATTTTCTATCTACCGTCATGTTGTATGTCTGTCATCTCAGTATCTGTCAGACATAACTCCTTTGTCAGGACGTAATATTGGTGACGTATTATATCCGGGAGATCATCTAGAGTACGACTTAATACGTCGACAAAGATGGCGTCAGAAGAGCAGGTTCCGTCTTTGTTGATGACATGACACTCGTATATGATGGCGTAATTATAATTTGTTGTCACTACACGAATCTCAGCTGAAATGATGAAATTATATAAGTAATTAATAATATTTAAAATATAGCAACTCATAATAACAAAGTATCTATCCTTCGTGTGTTTATATGGGTACAGTGGGTGCACGATTAGGTATAGTTAAGTGTGTATGTGTGTGTTCTAGTGCATGTATAGATACGCACACATCTTAGAGAATACAATTAATAACACTAACCTGGTTTATCATTATTATCTATAATAAATACACCTCCAGCTCTGGCTATCCTCCTCCATGTTGTATGTGATGGACTAAAACAACTACCTTGTCTGGTGAGGGGGGTGTTATTAAATGGAAATGTTACATTATGTTATTTATAGAGACATATCAGGGAGTTTGAGGGAGATGGGTTTAATATGGAGAGACCACACACAGTAGTATAGACCAATGTATGTACACATAACTATACTTTTCTATAAACTTTCAATATATGCATAAGTCAAAATGTATGGGAGACGAATTCCTGGAAATCCAAATAGTGTTTTCCATATTTACCTGGCAGCTACAGTGTGTACAGCTAATGTGTTATCGGCAATCTTATCAAATATAACCCGTCGAGAATCCCATAATCCTTCTGTAGATTTGAGAGATCCAACAACATACCAAGGTCCTACAAACTATATTTGGGAAAAGTCTTTGTTAGAAAACATAAATATTAATAAATATGTAATATACGGTTGTTTGTTTGTTGTTTGTTTACACACACACACACACACACACAAATATATATATATATATATATATATATATATTGTGTGTGTGTGTGTACATTATATATATATATATATATATATGGGGGTGCATCTGTATGTATGCGTTCACAAATATAGAGAAAGTAGAATGGTAGAGGGATAGACAGATAGTTAATAGATAAATATATAGATAGATAGCTTTTTATTACCTTATCAAGATCCAGATCTCTTTGAGACTTTACTTCTCCAACTTTACAAGACTTAACTTGTTCTAAAGTGCAGAATTCTTCAACAAAATAGCAAAAAGGTGCATACTTAAATAGTATCGTTGGCCAAACACAGCAGTGGGACTAATAAATATTATTAGTGTTAAAATCAAAAGGGAAAAGGTTTATTTAAAACAAACTTTCATAAATACTTGTCTTCAATGTAATATTCCATAAACCACATTATCTTTTGGTGCTTATTCTCAAAGATTGACAAAATTATTCCTTCAAGGAGATTAAGAGTTTAACTCAGTAACTGGTGTACTCTTAATAAAGTTGAATTAAAATGCGAATAGGAGTAATATTCTACGGTGGATACAATTATTTTCTTATAGTGTCAAGTTAATTTATCATTCACGCCAAGTGAACTTTTTTTAGATTATTCATGAAACTATTTGTTATACACTGATGATTTATGTTTGGTCAACCCCAGCTCTACTTAAATTTCGAATTAAATTGTTCTATTCCAAACTTTATATGCAAGACATATATGCATCTACATGAAGGTACTTTACTGCAGGACATCTTCAAAATTAAATGCCAGTACTATTATTTTGGATGATACTGCCTTATAAGCTGAGTTGGATATCAGACGACAGATAACAAAGTGTTGTGTGAACACTAACGTACAGTGCTGGTAATTCTGTTTGTGTTAAATATAGCTATATATCTCTTATGTGATTAATATTATAACTGTTATATTATATTACCATATTTACATATAGCCCTATCCACACACGAGTCTGTTCATAGCTACTTCAGATATCAAACAAATCCATATTATGATGACACAGTAGTTATATTATATTAACACTGGTTCTTGAAGGTTGATAATATCTACGTTTGAAATAATGGTGTTGGGTGGATCAGGTGGTATTAACATTGACTCTGTGACTCCGGACGTGAATAAGTTAGTGCACATGTTAGTGTAACACACGAGTCCAGAATACCAACGAAGTATCATAATCATTATTTTAATTACTTTCTAAGTGGAATTGTTCTTCTTGAACCATGATAATTATTTCTGGCATTGTGGTGTATTTATCAATACTTATTGCACATATTTCTGGTGTGGCGATACAAAATGATTCATTAAATAAATCAAGACATGTTAAAATAATGATTTATAGCGATTGTCAAACATTATTTTAATGAAAAGGTGCACTCTAAAGTATCTGTATTTCAACAGCGCATTAAATGGTCTTTAAAGTTGTATTTTAATTTCTTTATTCAGAACTGTAGTAATGAGTAAAGCATGACATTTTAGATTAGACTAGTATGTTAACAGACATTTTGACTGAATGATTGAATGATCTGTCCTATCAGTGCTATTATTATGCTGTATTATGTTGTAATTATATCGAGTAATTAATAATAAGCAAACAATTACCATCTCTGGGTACCTCTTCCATGCGTCCAGGTTCTACGCAAATCTTCTTTAATCTCTTTAGCAGAGAAAACTTCAGTCGTGCATCAATGGCGCCATCTCGAGACCAAATCTCAGCACTGATCTCACTATCTAGACAGCGTCCATCTGGAGTTGACTGGCTACATTCATACAGTAGAGCATGACGTTGATCTGTGTATATAACCTTTAGATAGCCTACAAATAACAGGATATGTATAACTGATCATGTTATAATCATAAATACAATCTTTAGAATTAAAATAAATTACTAGTGTACTAGATTAAGTGTATCGATTACTTGCAACGGTAACATATGACAGATCGTGGAAGATTGCAGTTTATTAAAATAATAAGTTTTATAATTATTGTGTTATTGCTGAACAGTTTTCATATACCTGTGTCTGAGCCATAATTAATTATCATATCGCCTTTATTTCGTCTGTTTGTCGTCAATAATAAACGCGATGTTGGTACACAGATACCCTTCAGAGATCCGCCATATTCCAATATTATTGTATCCGCCTCCCCTTCTCTCAGTCTTACAATCGCTGAGTCACGTGTTGTTGATGCAGAAAGGCGCCATATTGGATACCATACGCCGTAAAACTGTACGTACGAAATTACAAATGAGAACGTATACTTATGATAACTAAATTTAGATTATCGTCATATAATCTAGGACTCCTTAATGTAGATTAACCAGACAAAAGTATTAAAATGGGTATGTATAGCCACCTGTATGCACAAGGTAGGCGAAATGGGCCTTTAGACATAGCCCGGCCAGGGTTTGAATGCAGGTGCTAGATATATGTAATCAATTGCGCTGCCCGTTAAGCCATGGAAGTACCCGATAGAAAGATATTAAGTAAAATACCTAACACAAATGATAAACATTCTAGCACTACCTAAGGCAGCTAAATATAAATTATCTACAGAGAGCAGAGAGCATTAAGCTTATAAAGAACCAAATATGAATATTCTATTAGACAAGGTACTTAAATATAAACTGAAATTATTCATAGGCTGCAAGAATTAGATAGCACCGATACATATATGTATTATCTGTATATGCACAATAGGCAAGATGCCTAAATATTAATTATAAATACCTGCTGCAGATCTAAATTCCTGACAACAGGAATCTCGGCCAACTTACACTCGTTGATCTTAATCGTCAGGTCACATATCACTGTCAAGACATTATATCGAAACATATCAGACATAACTGTGACGCACACATAAGCACGCAAGCATGCACACACACACACACACACACACAATATATATATATATATATATATATATATGTATACAATTATAAGAAGGGGTTCCGTAGATTGTGTGTTCAAATCCGGTTAATGATGTATGTTTGTGGATTTTTTATCTCGTATCAGACACCTCAGTCATATGTTCAATGTGTGACCAACGACGAGGCTGTGCAACTCCATTTTACTCAATTCAACAATTTTAAGAATTTTCAAATGTAAGCAAATTGCCTGCAAATAATTTTAAAAGTTTTCACTAACTGACATATATATATATATATATATATATATATATATTTTGAACAATGTATATCCATTAAAGAGTTTTTAAGAACAAAGTTTTATTGCTTATATATGGTAAATTATCTAACTTCTTTTTGTGTGTTTATTTGATATACAATCCAAATATATTTAAGATGAAAACTAAAATATAAAGCTCCTGTGATATTTTGAAATGAGACAATCAACCTATATTAATAAATCAGGGTTAGTGGCTTTTTTATTTAAAATGTTATATCGTACCATAACATCAATATTAATATGATGACCGACTTGAGAAAGAAATATTATAAGACTTCTGCACGATTCGTCTTCGCTGCTTTAACATAATTATTCGCTATGTATTGGACAAGATTAAAGTTTGTACATCCTCACCTTCAATACTTTAAGGTAGAAGTATTCTTTACTTCCTTTTTTTAATATCTGCGATAATTAAATTGAAATTTGCAAAGACATATTGGATAAATGATGGGCCTGATTAATGAAGATGTGAGATAGCAGTTTTTTATATACGTGGTATTATGTTTATCTCATGTGACATATACGCATAGATGATTGCATAGATTATTCGCAGATATAACAAAACTGAATACAAATAATATCAATTTCGTATTATTTTTAAATAGCACCATACAGGCGCTAAAGATGCTAGTAAAGAAAATATTTAACATCCTGACTTTCCCATACTTAACTCATCATTCTTTCTAAACAAGTTTGTTACAATGACAACATGTTTTAACCTTGATGTTTAGTAGCGTGTAGGCCTTTAGGGTCGTATCCTGCGTCAGCGATGTATCTACGAAGTGACCAAAGATCCCGTTTTCTCATTACTTCTGATCGGCTGTTCACTGTAACTGTCGAGTGACCTTCAGAGCATGTACCATCCATATCCAGAAGGGTACAGAAGTATAATATCATGCTTTGATTGTCGTTGTACAAGACACGAAGACGACCTGAAATAAATAAAAACTGTTTGATACATGAGGCAGGCGCACGTGCACACACCCACACACGCACGCACACTACGTAATTGAGACATGCAATACGTAAATTTGTATCGGATATACATATTATATATATATATATATATATATATATATAATAAAGTTGGACATAAATAACTAGAATATAAAGAAAGAGTAGCGTTTTATCTTTTGCTTTGCATATAGGTATAATTTGCGCAAGTTTTCATGGAATTATTCATTATAAAGGAGTAGCAATGTTGGGATTAATTTGCTTTATAACATCTTAATTAATTTGACCATGTCCATAGCTTTTATTTTTCTTCATTTTATTTATAATTTGGACAATTTCATTATGACACACGCCCCCCCATATATATATATATATATATATATATATATAGACTTATGAACCAGTTACCATTTTATCGGACCGAAAAAAACTAGTGGATAAAAATGGGAAAAAAGACACCGCTGGTGTTCAGTACACTGATTCATAGACCCTGATTCTAACATATATTATGTGTTTTAGGTCAAGAAAGATATTATTTCAAAAAAAAATTGTTTTAGTATTATTAATATTATTGTTATTATTATTATTTCTATTAGTAGTAGTAGTAGTTTCATTTTCAAGTTTTATAATATATACACAAGATAAGTTAGTAGACATGCTGAATGACAAAATATTGATAAAGAAGGAACAGTGTAGCTGAAGCTGCCTTCCTAGACTAATAAGGATTCTTGAAAAGTCTAATAAAAACAATTGTGAATGCCAAGTCATGGGTGTACCTACCACAAATATAAATGACATGGTTACGAGCCAATTAAATAATTTACATAAATGTATGTTACTATCAAATAAGACAATCACTGCAGAACAGATTTGAACAGTTCACGAAAACTACATAAGATGATAGTTTTAATTTATTTCCCATTTAGTGTAAAACCTGAAAGTAAACTTAGAGTGGATATCCACTTATTCCATACGTGTAATGAGTATTTTATTGGTAGCCTACTTGAGTTAGACTGTTTTATACAAATAAGATTTTATTGTTTGGTTAAATAAGTCTATTGAATTTCATAATAATCAATTCAACATACTATTTTAGTAATGATTGATTAATTTTTTCATTCTATGTAATAAGAATATTAATAATAATAATGATACTACTTACAATTATTTTTAATAAAACACCCATACTAGATCTATTAAAATGTGTTTTAAAGTAAAATATCCCATATGTAGTGCATACAGTTGTGAATTAAAGTTCACAGGAAAATGCCTCCCAAATTAGTCAAAATGTCAGTGTTATTTATTACAATCAATTCTTCATCGAAAAAATTACAGTGGTTTTAAAACTTGCTTTTCTAGCATCTCACATTGGCAAATATGTTACTCGGGAATCTTTCGGAAAACACTCGCCGTGGCCTAGTTTAACCTGTATTACGAATTCGATATTGCCATTGTTAAACGTGTAAAATGGTGTATTGTGCCGCTTATAATTGTGCAGTTTGGTCTGCCAGTGGGTGGAGTATGCATTCGTTCCCGCCAAAACAAGACTCGTTTACGTGATTGACCGAGAAACTTGAACAGAGTGCAGTGGAAGCCTACTTGCCACAGCAAGCTCTGCGGGAATACTACGAGAAACGTGTTTGTTATCTTACCGTGTTTAGCACGATCAAATGAATATAATATAATGAGTGTCGGACTCCTAGAAAATGCCATTCCAACCATATTTGACAAACAGCATGATTGCAATGGCCAATTGGACAGGTATTAATTATTTGTATTTATCACTATGATTACTTTTTTTAGTACTGTGTTTTGGGTTGTGTGGTAAATAGTAGACCATCTACTATTGCAGAACAGCAATGGTTGGAAGCTTGAGAGATCAGTTTTACCTGGTCATATTTGTGTTTGTAAAAATGTTTGGATTTATGATACAGAGTCTTATAATATGGTTACTATCAAATTATAACCTTTTTCTGGATATATTTTCGTGCGTGAATTAAATATTTAAAAAGCTAACAATGACATGTACAAATGTGATGTACAGTAAATATGTATTTTGCTCCTTTTGTGCAAGTACAACCCCTTCGATGCCGTGAGTCCATGCCTTTCTTTCAAACATACTAACCTGAGTGTTTGTCGTGTGTATCTATGCCATGCAATGTTATTGTTAATGTATCTTGTTCCAATCATAATGTTTTATTAGTTATTGTAATGTGAAGCTAAGGTTAATTATTTGCACGTGCACTTATTCTTATTTAGATTTTTATACTTCTTCCGCTTCAAATAAAGCGATATAAATCCATGCTGTGTCTCAGGGTGAATTGTTACTAAGCATATCTCAACGTAAATAAAACAATGATGCTAAGCCCAAACAAATCATACGTTTGATGGAGAAATTGAATAGAAAACGGGCATATATGAGCGATAGTAGGGTAATCTTGGGAGAAAACTATTTTAAATTCAGCAATTCACACAATCACACAAAATAAAAATTTACATAAGCCCTACTCAAGGCTTCTTATGGCTAAAAAGACTCACCTAGGTCGGCATATCTCTGTATAGCCCTCACATATGAGAGAGCCCCCATTCACCGTGCTCCATTGTACCGACAAATATCACTTAATTTTAAATGAAGTTATGTGATAGGAGAATTCAGGCCCACTGTGTTGACTTATTAATTAAGTTGTGGACCGGGGACGGGTGTCGGCGGCACAGGTGGTTCCTCTGGATCCACGTCTGTATTTGCTGTAGCTAATTCTTCACAATTAATACTGTCTGTGACATTTTTCGCGAGTGATTTAAAGTTGTAGGGCTTGATATCCCTGAGAAGATCAAAACTTTCGTCGGAATCTGACAATTTGCCTGTCAACTGGTCAAGACGCTTGTAAACAAAACTGTGGCACTACATGATATTTGTCAAAGATGACGTCACACGATAATCCCTGGCGAGCGTAGTACACACTAGTGAATGGCTGGTGAGTTTCTCGATTTAAGGATTTAGGAAAGATTTTAATGGAAATATGATAACTGGTAGTTAAAATTATTCTGGTAGTGGATTTGATAGGGAATAAAATGGGTGTTTGCTCTATTATATTTACTTCGAAATATGAAATTTCTTTTTCCATAATTTAAGAATATGATAAACCGCAAAACACAGCCTCAAATAGGTGAGCTCTAACAACACATTTATACATATTTCAAGGACTGATGTGCTTCTATTTTGTTTACAGTTGTGTAGCTATTGGACAACATGCATTGCATCAAGAAATAATTGTTTTTAATATTAATTGACTGGATGAATTTATGATGGATGACAGATGACACACATATATTCGGTTGTCTTGTCATTAAGAGATGTATGCTTTCATAGTAAAATCTTGAAACGAATACGCTGTCTCACTGGCAGTCAATTTAGTTTATGATATATTTTAGTGATATGATCAAATGTTCGAGTACTTTTCACCATTTAAACTGTTGCATTCTGAAATTGCTGAAGTAAATTTATGTTTTATTATGATATACCGTATATAAAGGAAGCACTCTAGTCTATACGACATATAACAAAGACATGGACTACTGGAACAAGTACTATCAATAATGGTTTTAAACAACTGATGTTCTTGAGATCGTAGACGCTAAACCGAAGATTAATATACTTTAATGTTATTAATACTCCATTAGGATCATAACTGATTCACCTTGTGCAACCAATACATTATTGGGAATTTGATATAATAAATAGTATCTATTTTAGAATCATTCAGTCATAGATAGTTACCAATACCTGAATATAAGTGATATAATCGTTCAAATTTGATTTATTATCCTAATTCAGTGATGGACACACACACACACACACACACACACACACACACATATATATATATATATATATATATATATATATATAATCACAACTCACCGCGTGATCTGCTAATTCTGAAGTTCCAATCATTCATCCCAGTAACAGAACCCAGGACAAATGTCCTTGGAGGAAGGCAAAGGACTTCTCTGGAGAACAAAAGAGGGGATGACATATACTGACAAATAGTTGATGAAAAAGAAATTAACAATATCAGTGGTATTTCATGGTTTATAAAAGCAATGAGGTACGGTTTATGTGAGAATTTGAAACATAAATCAGGATAATGGTCCAGCAAAGTAAGAACTGTTCGGCCAACTGTAGTTTGCTCAGCTAATGGTAAACTAGGCTACAGTGCCATTACTGTAACGCAGTAGCAAACAAGCTCACTTAGCTCCAGCCATGCTGATCAGTATGGCCCCATCATCTCTCTCAGTTATGTTCATCATGACGGAATGAACGTCCGCAGAATATTCAGAAGATGCATGTTGATACCATAAACCTATAAACTGATTGGAAAAACAAACGTCATTTACTGTTTAAATGTGGTTGAGAACAAGGAATCGTACTTTTTTCTTCAGAACCTGGTTACCGAGATATATTTGTAACCAATGCACGTAAGAAAATGTCTACTTCTCGTTTGTTATACCTGGGATTTGTGTAAGTTATCCTGTTTTGGTAACTCATTAATGGGAATCATTTCTGGGCTTCTCTTTAATTTGCATCGACCTATAAGTAACATATTGAGATACAGTAGAGAAGCATCAGATAAAAAATGATATGACACACATGCTTTAATAGTCAATTTTACAATACCATAGAGCACGGGATTGAATCTGGTAATATGCATTACTTCAACAAACAAAATCGGAATCTTTGTTACATCTAATTGAAATTTTAATTATAGAGATTATATACGTAGCTCTGAAGAATATATATTATGCAGTGCGTACAAGAATGTACAAAATAATTACAAAATTAAGTTGTTGAATTATGGAAGCTGTGGTTGATATGAAGTGATGTACTATAGATTTTCTAGATTCAAAACATGAATAAAACAACCTGTTGCTGCACTATATATGTAACTCTTAAGCTGCATAATCAGGTAATATGTATATTAACTGATTCTTTTCATGTATTTTTTGTATTTCAGGATTCACTCGATTAATTTACGTGTTAATCAAAAGTATGAAATTCTGCAAAGGAAAGTCTGATATAATTTGTCACTCTTTAGGAGAACTTTGAGATAATTAAAAGAGCTTATATTGATATAGGCCATAGGGGTGAGACATAATGATTAAGGAACTGAACAAGAAGTATGCCAAGACATCTATACTAGATGGCAGCACATCTCACGTCGTGTAATTTGTTTGACCCCAAATTTTCACGTCTTAGTGACTAGGCTTAGTTTGTTAAGGATTTTGGAAACTGACCACACAAAAACACAACGTAACCTTACATCACCGCACGGCCTCGGAAATATTATCATATGACGCAAATTTGATTGCATCTGCATGATCATAATGATACTGATACAACAAATCTAGGCATAGCATCACATCAGGAATGCGAGACCAGACGTCACAGAGCCCTGCTGGCAGTGACAGTCTGTATTTCTTACTCCCAGCTCTTACAACCTCTTTCATAGTCGCCAAGGCTATCCCGGGATTTTCCATACATGATGTCACTCACTAAAAACAATCAAAGAAAGCGCGATATCATGGTTGGAATACCTGCACCATATAATCACTTGTTTAACAGCTATGCATGCTACTTGTTTGATCCAAGCTCACGGCTTGAAAATCCAGAGTTTAAAATATGTTTAGGGTGAATTCCATTTTCAAGGGTCTTTTCCAGGGTGTATTGAACCACAAGGACTATTCCAGGACTTTCCAGGAATTGTAGTAAAATCAAGTATATTCCAGCAATTCCAGGAAGCGTGCAAACTCTGGCACTGTATGTAGCATTGTTGCTAAACTCGGTCACGATACCAATGATATTCCTAGGACCTGCACGTCCTCTGTCAACCGAAGGAAAATGCACTGTCGCAATGGCTCTGATTAGCACATTTGACAATAAAGTGCTACTTCTTTTAACTATTTGTTCTGCCTACTGAAACTGTGCGCCGCCACGCTTACTCTGTAGTCTAATTTCCTAAGGTGCTGTTCGAGTATTGCATTTTGCAAACATAAAGTTGTCTTCAGTTTGCATCCATCCAATGATATCACGGGGCAGGCTAGTCGATAATAATCCAACGTTTGTGTGAGCTATATGTAAATTACACTATTGTTCCAACTAATCCTATCATTGACTTAAGCATTTGGAAACTGCTGATCTATACTTTCATTGTTATATCGTTTACACATACAAGTTTTCTTGTCTGTGGAAATCATTTGACATTAAAAATGAACATTGAAGATATAATTCTACCAAGATAAATATGGTCTCATTCCAACTAAACCAGAACATAGCAGATATCCTTTTGATGTCTCATATGTCCGTTTCAGGTAATCGTTTTAAATCGGAGAAAATATTTCAGGTATTATGCATAGGGTCTTATTTTAATACATATAATATGTACATTAACTTGGTGAATCGAGTAATACACATATTGCACATATTGTAATATACTTCTTACCAGATTAACTGTAATATATGCACATTTGCACTTAGGCCATACATTACAACCGATAGTAATGATTAATGTAGTAAAGGAATGATTAAGTCAGTGATTTGGCTAATAGATAGTTTATTATTACTACTACATCTCTACTATCACCTACACCACCATTATTATAACCACTAATACTACCATTAGGCCTACGACTACACTTACCTTGATCATTCGTAATCGTCATATCGTCAGGTATACGACAGACAAGTTGTAGTATAGGTCCTGCACCACGCAGGAAGGCCTGACCTATTTCAATATGTGGTCTAGCTAACATCTCCAGACGTTCTTGGCTTGGTTCACACGAACCATCAGCACGTTCTTTATTACACTCGTATAATAAGGCGTAGTTCTGACTGAGGTAAACTAACTTGAGCAAACCTGTATATAGAGATAAAAGGATGACTTAATGGTTTGTCTACTGGCCTTAATCTTAGATGATACGAGTAGAGACTTGTCTTGACTCTAGTTATTGCTTGAGAATCACATCAGAAAGAAATACTCTCCTGAATTTTTATTTCTCAATGAGAACTATTAATTTTAGGATTAAGGAGTTTCTCTAACATAGTCAAGAAGGTTGTTCTTGTTGGTGACAACCACAATAATGGTGACAATAATAAATATGATCATTAGTATCAAAATCATCATTAATAGCTGCATAAATATTTAAATAATTAGTGACATAACCAATGTGCCATTATTAACTAGTCATCATTTTATAATTGTTATTATTATTATTATTATTAGGTAATGATTGTGCTGAATGAGTAGGACTGTTTATTTTACAAGTCATATTAATCATTATACTGACCGTGAAAGCGCCCATAGCTGACCTTGAATTCTCCGTGACGATCTTTAACTGGAAGCAGCGATGATGAGCGAAATGTCTGACTACATTCTCCATTTCTGTAAAGATTGTATTTATTTGATAATATTTAAAAATCTACACACCAGAGATTGATCCCGAACATCAATAATAAATGTAGCTAAAAGTAATGTCAATTACATCAAGTGCACATATAAGGACCAATCTAAATGCATAAACAAGTTAGGTACTATCGGTCTAGTACCATATTAAATTTTGGAAGTTAAATATCTAACCACACAAGTTGCCCATATTCACATATATCACTTTGTATACACTCTCTATATAATATGTTATTTACAGTGTATATAAACCTATACTATTTTGGTCTATGTATCGTACGTAACTTATATTTGATCAACAAAGTCTTATTAAGTAGTTTCTAGATTTTCGTCATAATTATCATCTTGTAGTATTGTAGGTATTGTTGTGCAGTTTACCTGACCACTGCCGTGTAGACAGTAAAGCCTCCATCTTGATTCGGTCGAAGTAAATAATGTGCATGTGTAATATCACGAACATTGTTCTCTATCAAAATCGAATGCCATTCTCCTACCAACTACAAAAATATATAAATAATAATAAACGATTATTAAATAAAGAAAACCCCGTAATAATCAAGATTTGGAAGGATAATTTTATTCTTATTTGTCTTTTATGAATGTTCTCCATTTTATAACAAGATATTTTAGACGTCCATAAACACATACAGTAATTCCGTAATTTCGTACACGCTAAAGTGAAAGTACACCTGGACGTTTTTAAAGAATATTTTGAACATTTATACATGTTTATATAACAGTTTTCTACATTAGTGGGTCCCTTGGCATTGTGGTTTTAGCTCATTGAAGGTAAACATCAGTGGAATAATATCACATATTTAACCTCTAGATGGAGTACTAATGATGTTTTTATACCTAGATAAAATACTGTGGTAAATGTATGAATATAATAATTACGTGTAACTTTGCAGTTTATTTAACTTAAAGTACCAGATTCAAACGTTTGATTCATTAACGTTCAGTATAAACTATATCAACTCGTATTCAAATTAATATTTCCGCTAATAGTCCACGATAATGCAGGTTATATAATATTTAAATTCCTTTTCATTCATGATCCAGAACAATAGAACAAGTTGGTGTTACTTACCATGTTCATATCAAATCGTATTTGAGCTTTTATATCAGCAACCTTACAAAATGGTGTGACGTCACAATAAACTGAAAATAGGCCCATTACGAAATATAAAGAGAGTTGTATTTTTTCCTCACAAATTTAGTACTGATTATTTGTGTGTATGCGTGTATGTGCCAGCGCGCCTGCATGCGTATATGTGTACGTCACCAGGCAATCACATGCGCCAGCTAACCCGCACATAAATACCTACGTTTTTGTGTTATTGGTTTCAGAGCGTTTCGCTTCAGACAGAGATCTTCTAGTTTAGATATAAACCTAGATGTACTGATCTCAGTCTGGGCAGGTCGCTGCCACATTAAGACCATTGTACTTCTAGCCAGACACTGTCCCTCATGAAGAACGTAGTCACATTGGTACTGAAGCATCGTCTTATAATCTGTGAAAACTATCTTAGAAATACCTGAAAATTGATCACGTGATCTCTAGATACATTAAATAGAAATAATTTAATTAGCACATATTAGATCTTTATAGTTATTTATAAATAATGACATTATAGTGTAAACGAATAAGTTACAACTAAAACTGACCTTTAACCTTCCCAAATAAGCCAGTTACAAATATTGAACCATCATCTTGTAGATGAAATGTACCACTTATGGGAGGTTGACATTCTCCATTCCTAAATATTTGTATCAAAAAAGTGGCTAATTATTAAAAATATATAGATAGGTAGGTGGACAGATAGATGGAGAAATTAAATGGTGGAAAATAGGTAAAAATGTAGTGATAGAGATAATTTCATACAAACATAAAATTACAAAACAATAAAATAATAAAATACAGGCACAATATACATATTTAGACACACACGCACACACACACACACACACAGAGAGAGAGAGAGAGAGAGAGAGACTCTGGCGCTGGCAGAACCTTACCTAGCTACAGCTATATTTACAGCCACGTCACCTGAGGGTAGAAGACTAAAATATGCCGACACCTGGTGGTCGTCAAACAAACTATTAGCTGCAGCTTTAAGATGCCACAAACCAATCATCTGCCAAAGATAAACATTGTTAACATATCGTATAGAATAAAATAAACGCGTTTATATATATATATATATATATATATAGAGAGAGAGAGAGATAGATCTGCCTCTAACAGTTTTAATGATAATTTAAATAGTTGTAATTGTATACAAAAGTTTCTATCAGATATTTCCAGCTGTCATTATATATAGTTTCAGACAAAAAGACGCATGTATGTGTATCACCGATAATATGTGAATACCGATAAACGTATATGACGCGTAATCATATTTACTGAAGATGTATGATATCAAGGGGAACAACTGCTTTCGCTTAACTCTGAAAAGCTAAATACTGTCGTGTACTTTTTACAACTGTTTTTCCAATATATTGAAAAAAAAAGTTTTTGTAATCTCATAATCGTCTGATTAATCAAATACTAGCGTGATCTGCGTCCGTTTGATATCTCATTAAAGTTTCCAACTACCCCTGCGTGGCCAGTGCCTAGGTTAAACAAGGCTCACTCACTCATTCACTCAATCTTCTTAGGTATAAAATTATTCATTTTTGGGGTAAATAATCTATGTCCGTAAAATCTGCCATGTTTGACTATTCGGTATTCTGTTAGGTGATCTTCAAGTCAAGATGGCCTTATAAGTCGTGTTATACTCTGCATAACGAAATAGATGGTGTACTCGACACGTTAATGGTGTAGGACCTGAAGGTAGATGACATCTCAAAGGAGATCATCATGTTGAGGGAATGATCCTAATTACTGTACCCGCCTCTTTTGTTCCGCTAACCTTAGACCATATTATCTTCTTTTCGGCTCTCACAGCTTCTACTCGACAATCACTTTGTTCGGGTAACGCTTGACAATATGCTGGAACACAGACAAACATACAACTTATCATTATATCTCAGCATTATCGAAAATATATCATTACGAGATCTTTAACTCCGTTTTGGGCACAGAAGCATTGTTACATTTAGTCAAAACAAAATAACAACGGAAACAAGCATCTGCAACTTTATAACACATAACGTATGCCAACAGTTAAAGTGAATCGATGGGCACTTACCTTCGTGAGACAGTATAGTAACTTTACTCCTATCAATACAAAAATCAGTCATCAGGTTAAATAAATTAGGCCAAAGGACATCCGGAAATACCGTTGTTCGCCCGAACAACTCAATTTGTATGTTAATGCAACTTCCGTCATCGGGAGAAAACTGGCAGTACGATACCATGGCATACTGATAGTCCTCGGCGACATAAACAATACGCATCAGTCCTAAATGTATCAGTAAATGGAGAATGTTTTAACCAAAGAAAACGTTATAAATAATAGAGCAAAATATAACTGATATTAATTCAACAATCTAACTATGGTTGCTGACCTTTCACCCGACCAAAGTCAGTCAAGAAGGTGGCCTTGTGGTCTTTGTATCGACGTATCGTGCCATTATAGGGTTGTATACATTTATTAAAGCTGAAAACAGAATTATAGTCTTATATTATATATAGATAGCACCATGTTGTAAAAAGCAGACCTACAGTTGCTGATATAAGAATATATTATGTGTTAGCTTATGGCTGAAGGGTGGTTAGGATAATGGCTGAACTACAATCCACTTAGAACATACATCACTTGAAATATTCAAATATCAGTCAGAGGGTTACGGGAATGTTGCCTTGTTTGAGAGTCACCCAAACGTGTCATCGTAATCTTTCAAGCTACAAGCCAATCGAGCTTGGGGCGCCTCCATGGTCTAACTGGTAGCGCGTTTCGGCCACAGATCTATAGTACCTGTGTTCAATCCCCGACTGAGCTATGTCAGAAAGTTGTTTCATCTTTCACTGCGCCTCATTACGATTGGAGGTTGCTCGGCCCATTTAGCCAATCTCGTGCACAAAAGTGGCCGTAAAACAGCAACATTTACATTTTTACTACATTTCGATTCAAAACCACTGGGAGACATATTCCTGTTCGTAGAAGACTTAACACATTAAAGGAGACTGCCGTTCCACTGTGTGATGTGACATGTTAAAGTCTTTTCAAAAAAATATATATATATATATATATATATATAATATAGACACTCATCCTGGGTTGATCACATACGAGACATATGATGGAGGGTCAAAATCACAAGGAACGCATGCCACTGACCTAGTTATAATTTGGATTCGAACCCTGACCTGGAAATTTGCTACCCATTGTTCCAACCACTGCTCTATAGGAGTGTGAATCCAGGCGACCGTGAAGTTTTTAGCGCAAGGCACTATCAACCTCATTACGAGAACGCCTCTAGTGATATGTGTCTGGTGGGTGTGAGCCATTGTGTGTGATATAGAAATACATGGCGTTTATATATAACATATATATTTCTGTGATAACTTTGCTGGTTCAAATTATTTTGTTTAGACTGTTTTTGTCTGGATGATTAGTTGCTTGAGCAATTTAATGCATGATTACATGGATAGATAGATGAATCGTGGTAAACGGTTGGGAGAATATAATGTGGCGAATGAGTGCCTGACCATGTCTGTGAATGTAGGTGAGTGAGTGAGTACCATAGATAAATGTTTACTATAGAAAGGAGAAGTATGCCAGGATATTATTATGATCCTGTAATTCTAGATAGAGATGTCCACATGGCCGAGTCTTCTCTTTGACGTCAGAATTTCCCAGGATAAACCAATCACCAACAAACTGGAATACGGAAACCAATACAAGTAATAAGCTAATGAAAAGACTATGCATTTGTGTGTATCTGTATGTATGTATGTATATATGCATGCATGCATATATATATATATATATATATATATATATATATATAGTGTGTGTGTGTTGTGTATGTGTGTGTGTGTGCGTGCGTGCGTGCTCGCGCGTATAGGTATAATAGTGCCTTATCATTATAAACTAACTTCTTTTAGGCTAAACGGTTTCGCTTCTGGAATGTTGGGGAACGTTTCACCTGAAAAACATGAAATACCATTAAGCAAATTGACAGATAAATAATTCTAAACACAGGTGAGATTATGTTTATTACAAGTTACATATTTATAGCCATTACTTCTATCTCCATTTGTGATGTGATCTGACTATGCTCACAAAGGACAAATTGTTCCAAATAGACTCATTTATCGCTCATATTCGAAAATAGATATACGCTTATATTACTTACTAAAATATGATTTCTCTCTTTTCTCCACAATTACTCCTAATATTATGTTTATCTAAACTCTACAACGCGAGAGAAAACTTTACTGATTCAGATACTATATACGTGATTCGCTTATTATACAGAACTGTTGCTGATTTCGCCACTTTGTTTCTTGTCAATTGTCTTTTTATATTCTTCATTCTCTTGTTCTTTATTTGACCATTATATCCATCGATTGTTGTATCTATTGATACTCTTTTGCTTGTGATTATTCATAAAATCCAAGATAATCTACGAAATACGGTGCACCTCAATCTACGAACAACACATCTTTGATAAGATACTAAAGCATACCAACACTGACAGATTGTAGTTACATATAGGAAGCAAACACAAACATAACAAACTGTTAAGTTGTACTTAATAATACCAAGCCAACAAAGTAATATGCTTCATTATTCAATATTTCCATAAATAAAACCAGCCTTGGAAATGTTATTATAGTATCAGTGTAACCATAATTATTTGTTTTCTGACTGACCTCTCATAGAAATACATATGAAACTGCAAAATGGATGTTGATGTTAAATGAAAAGACAGGTGTCTGACTTACAACCTGCACTGGCTGTTTAAGACAGACCTAACACACCTGAGATGGGGCAAATTTGTCAATCAACCCCTCATTTTATTTTGAACGTCTACATGTATTTAATAGGTGCCTATTATTTGACAACGGTCATTTCTCAGTTCAAATACAAACACAACATTAATGGTGGCGGTAAATTAGTAGATCTGTCATTCAAATCATTATGGAGTTGGACTACTAAATGAGGGTCTATCATCCTTACAATGCACACGAGTTGATAATATCTTTGATAAACTACGGCAATCTTATCCTCTGTACAGTATTATGGAATTAAATAGCCTGATTAACTTACTTTTAAGTTCCACACACACGATAAATGAAAAGGTTTTTCGAAAAGAGAACCTTGTTTGTATGACGAACAACTTCATCGCATTTAACACTAACAGTAAATGAAAAAAAAAACGCAAAACAAGAAATCACATATAGGTTATAGAAAACAAACATTCTATTTTGACACCATTTCTTAGCATGGCTGCAACACTGTTAAAATATTTTGCTTAATATCTTCCAATACTAGTTATTCGCTGATTGGGTCATCGTTGATTGATATTTTTCCAGTGACCAGCTGTTACTTAGCAGGAAACAGAAATATGAACAAATGCTGACGATGTGAAAAATCTAAAACAAAAATCTGATTCATAAAATATTTATTCACAACTGGGTCCGTCAAGGGTAGTATTGTTATTGCTGCAGCTCCTACTATCGCTATTTCAGGGTCCTATTTCACCCAAAATAAATGCTATAAGATGTTAGCCACATTTGTTATATACCTTTATAGAAAAACACCTAAACTCTGAGCAGATTATTGAATTTGTAACCAGACAAAATGTCTGTCAATGTGTCGTTTAATAAACGGTAATGCTCTCACCTAGACCAAAGGTGCACGCATAAGTAGCTATTTAACAGTCATCCATACGCTTTGTTTCCATACTAACCTTGCTCTTTCTTTGAAATTGGCTTCGCACTTTCATCCGGGAAACATTTATCTAAAAACACAAAATGTTAGGTCAACTTTATCGGAACATAACAAGAAAGAGAATCAAGACGGAAAATTACCCGCAAACTTACGATTTCAACAAATACGACACAATAACATAAAATAATCAATTATTTTAATTGTAAACTATCCAGTCCGTTTCAATATCGATTCCTGGTGTGTATTTATCATTAGCTGTCGAAATGAAAGAAATAGAATATTCAAAACAGATTTAGAATGTCCTCTCTTAGAATACAATGATTATGATCACTTATCAAATTCAAAGCCATATTAAAATTGATCATATGATACTCTAAGCTGGATCAAAACAATGTCTCCAATGATAATATAATCAATAAAAATGTTTGAGAATTTTCGTAAAATCGCCATGGATTTTTTTTATGCCTATGTGAGTATGTCGCTTAGGCTATCAACAGATTTTCAGAATACGATATCAAACTTCGCCAATCCTGATCTGATTTGTGATTCAGTACTAATATAATGAGTAGTGTTTAATGGTATAAAATATGAGAAGATAAGATTAATTTATATAAAATAGTAAAGATTTAATTAATATAGATCTAGGACTATATTAGTATATAAAATAATATATGAGACTTGAGAGTTAACGAAATAAGTCGGGGTTACCGAACAGAAAATTACTAACTACAAACATACACTGGTATACCTACACGCTGAGAGGTGAACACACATGCACGCACAGTGCACGCACACGTATACTTACTGGTATGTTTTATCTCTGTCCACAAAGATTTGTCAATACATAAGTCTCGTTCTATCCTATTGTAGAAATCTACCCTTTCTGTATCGTTCACAAAATGTCGTCTGCGAAGTATATGGACGATCATGTGATCTTGGTCACATGACTCATCATTTTCTTCGGCGTCAGTACACGTATAGAGTAGCGCATATTCGTTGTAGTCAGTTGGTACAAACCACTTACGGCCTTAGAAAATGCAGAGTAATCATTATTTTTCATAAAATATCGCGATTAGGAATAAACAACAATTTTTCCATATTATATGCTAACCAACCTGTATACATGTATACCTAGAGGTAGACAAACAAACGGAGATGGACCTTCTCTCTATCTGTCCACATCAGTCTGTTTGTCTATCTAGCCATCTGAGTTTGTTTGTCTAACTGCACGTATGAATTTATACCGGAAGACATATAGTAATAACTGACTGATTGACTGACTGATTAACTTACTGACTGATTTAATGAATGAATTACAAAACATCACTCACTCACTCACTCACTCACTCAATCAATCAATCAACCAAACAATCAATCAAGCATTCAATCAGTCAACTAACCAATAAATAAAACATTCAGTAATTAAATAAATAAACCAAATATTGTTATGTAACTATTTACCTGCATTTAGTGGATGGGTTTCTGTTTGTGATGTAATGATAAGTTTTTGACCTTGACGCTGACCTCTAATACTCACTGGATCAAAGCACTGACCTTTTCTAGGTAAATAATAACATAATATATATATATATATATATATATATATATATATATAATGTGTGTGTGTGTGTGGGGGGGGTGTGTGTGTGTGTATATCGGATGTGATGTATGTAAAGAATATGTATTATATATATATATATATATATATATATATATATAGTATATATATATATATATATATATATATATATATGACTGTCTGGGGTGCGTGATGACTGGAATATTCAAAAACTGAGGTACGTGATGACCGAGGCATTTAATAACTGGTGTATGTGATGATTCAGATATATAACGATTGACTTATAACTGTGACAGCTGTGATGACGTTGTTTTGCCATACTAACCGATCTCCGCCATATTGGATTTCTAGCTCACATCCGGAAGTTGGCTTAAACACAAAGTATCCTGAACTCACTACCGGATTTGATGGTTGTACGCCATATTGTTCTAAGTGATACCATATGCCAGCAAACTGTAAATTATATAATTTTAAATTGTCAAAAATAAAGAAAATATTGTCATATCGAAGAGATGCCTTCAGTTATGAACCATAACATTAAACCTATATACTGGAGTATTTACTATCAATTTTAACGTCGAGCCGTTATAGCGTAAATAGTTAGAGCGTAGGACTTCTAGCCGAACGGTTGCGGGTTCGAGGCTCAATGAACTGCAATGGTATCATGTGACGACTGGTTCACTCATCCATAAAAAATGAGTATCTAACAGGACGCGATGGCTGTGAGTTTGATGCTGTGAGCTATAATGACGGCATGCGGTGTATGCTCCCTTGGGAGTTGAGATGTGTGCTGGGTGGAAACAGGTCTGAGTCAGGGATAATAATATTTTAAAGCGCCTTAGAGTAGTTGAATAGGGCGCTATATAAATATCTCTATAATGATGATGATGATGATGATTGGTGTTTTATTGCCACCTTTGTGCACATGATAGGCTAAATGGGCCGAGTGACCTCCAATGGTAATGAAGCGAAGTCAAAGACGAAACAACCTTCAGATATACCCACGCCGGGATTCGAACACGGGTGGTAGTGATCTGTAGTCCAACACGCTACCGCTAGACCACGGAGGCGCCCAGCTTACCTCAATAATCAGTTACCAGATAACAGGGCACTAAACTATTGCGGGACGTGTGATGCGGACACATAGTACACCAGTGTTAGACTCTCGATGCTTGTTTTATAGCATTATATCATCAACACACATATTACCCAAGAGACAGTACTGATTGTTGTCCACTCAAGAGGTTATTATGAACAAGAACACTACTTTTATTTAACGTTCCCAGGATGCCGTTCAAAAGAATTATTTATTTTGTTATCATATTAGAGGTAAATACCGTCCTTTACTTCCTGTACGATATAGTAAAAATAATCTTAGATCATTTAAATATCCTGATGTTTTTAGCAATTATTATACGTAGTTCTGAACCAGTCTTATTCAATTTTAGTTATGTAGTTATATTAGTTTGTTAAGTGCCCTTAAATATTATATTTAAATTGGTAAATGGTACCACCTAAAATATTATTAGTATTATTATTATTAAATTGTGATAGTCATACTATTTGTAAAGTACGTCTAGTGATTTTTGTGGCATAGATGACACATAATGTCAGATTTCTTAAATGTGACGAAGACTGTGTGTGAGAGTGGGTGAGCAAACGCTAATTAAATTTCCAACAGTTGATCTATATAACCTATGGCCTACTGCATTATACACTAGTTTCGGCTTGAAAAAGTAAAATAATCCCCCCTTTTCAGACCGTTCGCAGAAATCAAACTATCAACTAGCTTGGCCTCGTCATATGTAGCCCTCGAGTAACAAATGTTGTTTGTCATTGAGCCAAGACCATTGTTAATTAATGTCAGAATTAGTTCGAAAAAAACCCGACTTTATCAGAACGTTATCAGAAAACTAAAAGCTTCAGTTTATCTTTAGCGATAAAACGACTGTTAGGAGCCGATAAACCCTATATCAGTATAATGATAAACATCGTGTTCTGAGAAAGTTTATCAGTTGGCTATAATTTTAGGGTGAAGTTTTGAGGTCAAAGAAAAAATTATATAATTGAAGATTTCTTCTGCACATCAGCAGCCGACCTCAAAAACAATTTCATTGATATTATTTGTAGCTTGTGATATATCTAGAGTATTTTGTAAGGTTATTTGAAAATAATTGTTTCAGCTTGCCTACTTATAATATTTTCAGTTGATAATAATAATGATGATAATGATGATGATGATAATAATAATAATAGGAATAAGTATATTATGGCCCTTTATAAATCATGTTTATAATCCTTAACGGGATGTAGTCCGACCTATATTTTGACATTCTATTGTTTCGACGAGTCAACCGTTCGATATCCCTGTGTTGATTCTACGATCCAGGGTTCCCATTGTAGAAAGAAAGATATAATACTATGGATAAATATACTGTTAAGCTTTTATCGCAGGTTAGTGTAGTCTTAGAGCATAAAACATTGGCAGCCAAATGTTGAGAATATATTTCAAGTACATCCGGTGAAAGTACTTATGAGAGATATACTCTACTTGTAGAGGGCGCCTTCGTGGTCCAATGGTAGCGTGTTGGATCACAAATGACTACCACTCGTCTTCGAATCTCGGCGTGGGCATATCTGAAGGTTGTTTCATCTTTGACTTCGATTCATTGCCTTTGGAGGTCGCTCGGCCCATTTAGCCTACCATGTGCAGAAAAGTGGCCATAAAACATCAATCATCATCTCTACTTGTAGTTAATAAGTTGTTTTTAATCAGTAAAATAGACACACGTTTGATTCTTTGTGAACCTTCAACATAACACGAGTGAGTGAGTGAGTGAGTGCACGTCATTGCTGGCCACATCTATGCACCGAGAAGCGACTTCTTAATGAAACATTCCAGAAACATAATGCGGTATAGATAGAAATAGAGCATACGAGTTTTGTTTGACGAAGGTGGGATCTAAACGATGTTATAGTCTGTGTCGTTGTTATTCTTGGATGCCGATACGTCTGACATATACAACTCATAGTTATTCTGCTGAATTCTATTTTCGGAGTCCGGGTCTTCCGAACAAAATAATAGGATCTATTCAGGATGTCGAATCAACGTCATTACCCCCCCCCTAAGCATTAGTATTTTGGACTGAGAGAGAACATTTCACTTTGAATCCAAGGAATTTCTACCGTATAAATGAACTACTATAAATGAATAACGATTTCTTGAATTAATGTTCTCAACTAGATTCACAATTAATAATTTACAACATACTCGTATAAACAGAAAGGACTAAATAATGCCACCTCCATAAACCTAGGCTGCCGAGACATTACATGGTCTAGTTCAGTAATATCTTGGATTATTTGAATCATGCTGTCTGCTTTATGTGGCTGCACGCTGCCATTTACTAGTATAATGAAATTAAATTATGCATAATTCAAAGACTTCTGTGTATATTTCGTTAATTTTCAAAGCATTTTAAAGGTGTTCTAAAATCTGGTGCGTTTTCAAAAAATACCTTCAAATCCATTGTCTTTTAAAACTTGTACGAACTCAACATTGCACTTTTTTCTCTCCCGTTACCAAAACACCCAAATTTTCAATCATACAAAACCTACTCACCTATCTACTCATATATTCATCTAGTGACCTGTTTTCATCCACCTGATCGTGTTTACTCAGTGATCTGTCACACTTCCCCGCTAATGCTCACACACTGGCCTATTTACACCTACTTGCCCATACCCTACCAGTAACCTATCCGAACCCACGTGCTCATGCCTACCAAGTGACCCGTTCCCACATCCCTGTTCATACACAGCCAGTAACTCGCCCCAGGCCACCTGCTCATGTGCCCCTAATAACTTGTGTTCTCATCATCCTGCTCATGCTCACATAATTATATGTTCCCATCCAGCTGCGGGAACACTGAATAAACGATTGATAGTGATGCGAAGATGTTACTCACTTTGTCTACGTTAAGATATGACATTGTCGAATCGGTCACATGACAATCGTCAGGAGGCTTGGACGCGACAAGAGTCGATAATATGCCAATCCACCACAAGACAGAATAATCCATCTTGAACAATCCATATAATCCAAACCTTACAAAACAACACCTTGTTCGTTAGCTTCCAAGGCGTTCGTCTTAATAATCTAAAAACACTTCACTAAACCTAATTAGCAAACATCGCATAAACTCCCTGTCAGACTTGGATCCGATGTGGACCAACTTGTTATGGACACTGAGTCCAAGGTTAGTGATTTTATTATCTACTAGTAATACTTTTAGGCAACTCGTTCAAGATTCTCTGTTTCTTGGCGCTATTTATTCTGGATTGGTTCAGTGTTGTAGCGCTTCAGTAACGTTGTCTGGTTAGAACTCAATGGATCTCGGGTCACGATGAACTAAAGTGAAATAAACAACAAAGTTTTTAATTTTAAAACAATTAGCCAAAATATAAACAGTTGTATAACTGCCCTCGAATATAAGTTTATTAAAATATTAATAGGTTTTATATTTCTCGAGTTAGAATGGTGATAAATACTAACAATTAATATAAGGCATCCAGACACAAATAAAGTAACAATTATCTCACCTGTGTTGATGGTATCCTGGTATCCCTTTAAGAGTACATGTATCTATTTTGTTAACCGGATTCTCGATAAAAACCTAGATAATTAGTTTTGTTATCATTCTTTTATCAAATTTGCTGTCCTCAAAAAACAAATGATCTGTGATAATAAATGTTAACTTTATCGTCTCATAAAAATATCATATATTTGTCATCTTTGTGTTGTTCTATTAGGAAATAAACAACGAGGTAGAGTACAGTACATGGATATACACATAGTCCTGTTTCACAGAAAGATGCCCGCACACGGATACACACGAATGCATACACAAGTACATATTTATTATCACGGATGATTGACAACCTTTCTACAGTATTATTGTCAACTTACTTCACAGTGTATTGTAAATTACCGATAACGGCCATAGTGATTTAAATGGCCCAGCTTAAATAGAGGGCCCAATGTAAAAACATATGGAAATAAATAAACGATCAAGTCTGATTATCCACCTGCCTGGAATCACATTCTTGTCAAATATTATAGTACTTTTTAAGACGCTGGATATACTGACACCGTTCAGTTATTTAAAATAAATGTATTATAACAAGATACCAACTTGACTTGTTTTATGCGTGTCACGACCATCTCTACAGGCAAACTGCCAATGTAACTGGTGTTACATAATTTTGCAATAAAAGCCAATTGAAACAGTATCAAGATATTATTTACCTTTAAGTATTCAAGCTATGCAGGGAAACTTGTCTCCCGTCCTTTCAATATAGGATAATACATTGAATTCGACCGTGTAATGTATGGCTTTATTTTAGAAAAGTAGTAAATACTAACCATTGCCAATATGTACACTGTACTAATAATAATTTAGATGATATCAGTCATTATCTTGTTACGTGTCTTTCAGTTAGTAGATATTGGGAATCGTTTGTAACGTGTTGAAATTCATTATAATATTCAAAATTACATCCACTGGCTGAGAAAAATATCATTCTGAAACTTCCGGTTGAAACTAATGAGGAAATGGTCTTGAATTATTGCCTAATTGTTGCCAAATAATATATATATTGCTTTAAGAAAATCTAAAACATATTAATCTTCTTGAATTCCTGGCCATTTAAAAAAACTCAAAGTTGAGGAAAAATAAGCATCCAACAATGTAGGTAAGGACAATTCAGAAACATATGGGGCTATATATTTAGTGCAATGCAATAATCTATTTTCATATTTATAATCAACAGTCATACTTTTATTAGTACGACAATTACTTATGAATATTATTAATTATATATGTATTTCATGTGTTATGTTGTAATATGTGTTTTAACATTACGCTAAAAGTGGTCTCTGGCTATGAAAATGTTGTTGTGTGTGTTTGTATGAGAAATAAAGATGATTTTGTTATCGTATTCAAGCGGAGATAACCATATTTTCAAGCACGTTTGATGAAGTACCGACGGCAGAACATCCAGATCAAACTAGGTGTTGAATAAGGACGTTCTGAATACCGGAAACATGATCTGATAACAGCCAACTTAATGAGACGATGACTGGATATGATAGGATGAGTGAATGAGTGATGGTGCTTGAATCGTGCACTCATATTTGTAACATTAAAACGCAAACTTGTGTACAGAATACCACGTACACCTACATTTTAGTTATTACCTAATATATATATATATATATATATATATATATATATATATATATATAATATATATTACAACATAACACAACAGAATACATCACACACACACAGGTACACACACACACACACACACACACACACACACACACACACACACACACACACACACACATATATATATATATATATATATATATATATATATATATATATGGTAAAATGCGAGAAAAGCTTGTTTTGAATTGTCGGAGTAATTTCCTGACCAGGATACAGTAGACTTGGTTCGCACCATTTGAGATGTTATTCAACACACCACATCAGTAGATAAAGATATGACATTCAATGGCATCCATTTTCTTCAGTTGACTGGTTAATGAGCTCCCGTGGTCTAGCAGTTAAGCATCTCGCACTTTGTGTTAATGGTCACAGGTTAGATCCCATCAAGAGGTCGAAACTTTTCCAGGGATTAATTTCTCATCTCACAACATCGCGGGTGGCTGACAACGTTAAATGGCGCTGCCGTCTCCACTGAATTAATTTTAAATACCCCTTGGTGACGTAATACACTCTGGCACTGTCCACCCTCGAGATATTTCGGGTCCATCTTTCCGAACTGCTCCCAGGTGAGTGCTAGGGGAGGTGATATGAACAACCACTCAATAAAAGGGACCACACTGGAAATAAGTGCATACACTTTCTTGTGCAATCCCTGTTTCAAGTATGGGAGTTGTGTAAAACACAAGGACTTAATTAGATGTGTTGCTGTACACTTAATCTTTTGTTTATTCGACTATATATTTCCCGGTTGATTTAGTTGTCACATTATTTGTTTATCTGACTATCTCTCTCTCTCCCACTCTGTGTGTGTGTGTGTGAACGTATATATGTATATGTAATTAGTACCTAAAATAAAGGGGGACGTTAAAAAAACCCTGATGACGTAAAACACTCTGGCAGTGACCACCCTCAGGGTATTTCGGCTCCATCTTTCCGTACTGCTCCCCTGTGAGTGGTGGGGGAGGAGGTTTCTCAACCACTCCAACATAGAGGCTGTGCTGATTAAGCGACAGTCTGGGGATTCTCCCCGAACAACAACACCAACACCTAAGTACCTGTCAGGCTATTTCATAATTTAACCAGCACATGGGCTGATACAGATCGTCGTAATTTACTGTTGATAAGACCACCTTTTGAGGATGAAACATCTTAGAGATAGCTGGAAGAGCTATTAAACGGTCATGTATGGGAGCTGTGTAAAACACGAGGACTTAATTTTTGCTGTACACTTAATCTTTTGTTACTCGACTAGATATTTCCCAGTTGATTTAGTTGTCTCATTATTTGTTTATCTGACTATCTGTCTGTCTATCTGTGTTCTCTGTGTCTCGGTATTTTACGTGTTTATCCGATCTACTACCGCTCAGATAAGCTGTCATTACGTTGTTATATTATCGGAGACGTTATGACTGACTGTCCTTTGAATCTGGAATCTGGTCGCACAGTTTGACCATGAATTGTACACACTGATGAGAATCCGTACGCACACAAGAGTCTGTGCATGCGCACACGTACACAAAGTAGAATATTTAGCATACGAGTAGTGTAAACGTCTGCCAATATTATTTGATTATATATCATTATTCTCTCATTTCCCAGTGGAATATTTCATGAACGAATGACCCAAGTGGGACTAAAGAAAACACGTTCAATGACTCGCTGACGCGTTGACTCAGTGACTCACTCAATGATTCTCTAACGATGTGATATTACTAGTCATTGGATTCGTATGTTGACCCTGTAACAGGCAACAACAACGTTTCACTTTTCAGCATTTAACTTCAGCTAGGATGATATTCCACCAACGATAAATTACACACTACCTTAGTTCAGTGTACCGAGATCGTATATTATAATAATGCCAATCTGAATAAAATATTATTGATATTCTCTGAGAAGATTATTCCAGTTTACAATATAATAATTCGCTTATGTTATAATACCTGTTTTATTATAGATTTGGCGTTAGTGGTATCAAATTACCAGTACTGAGGTGATATAGATTACCTGGCAAAATAATCTTTGTTCTCTGATTAATGAACCGTATGTCACACGTTGTTTGTTTATATATATATATATATATATATATATATATATATATATATATATCTCTGTGTGTGTGTGTGTGTGTGTGCATGTAGTGTGTGTGTGTGTGTGTGTGTGTGTGTGTGTGTGTGTGTGTGTGTGTGTGTGTGTGTGTGTGTGTGACGTACATATATATATATATATGTATATATATATATATAAAATAAAGCCTATATGGATTATTACACATAAACGCCAGCTAATACTATTAATAATAAAAGCTATTTCAGTTGATCTTGCCACCTGAACTTTATATATACAGTTACCACACACACACATACACACTTGTGACGTCACACAGACCCTCCCCGTGGCACTAGCTATTGAGTAATTGAATCAATTACTTGCCGTTGTAATTGATTTAATACAATGCGACTGAGTGTGTCTAGTAGGTGATGTTTGGTGGTTTGTGTATGGATACCAGACAATTTCTGATAAAGTAGGTTCTAACATTGAGCAGTGGCAGTGACATATAGACAGGTGTCTATTTGACTTCTGTAAGTATGTTACTTGAAATTATGTTATGACAATTATAAGTAGTAGTAGTTGTGCGTGTGTTTGTGGGTGCGTGCACGCATGTGTTTGTGTGGAGTAGAGAGAGAGAGAGGGAGGGGTGTGTGCATGTGTCTTGGTGTGTGCATGTGGGGATACATACACACACACACACACACACACACATATATATATATATATATATATATATATACACGTGTGCATGCTAGCACGCATGCGCATTGACTGCCAATAGGTAGTGAGGTATTATTACAGGGCTCATTATGACATACCTTAGTTACATGAACTCATTTAGTTAGCACCAATCGTCAGTTAGTAGACCAGCTGACTGTGTCACTAACTCTCCGATATTTCCATGTTGTCAACCTCTCGGCAAGTTCACACATTGACGGAAATAATTCCACTTTAAACAGTTAAATAAGAGAATTATGGATATTTGAACAACGCGAATCAGTTTTGAATCGAAATGGTAAGCATAATATATTTTATAAACAACTCTGTTCACTCGACTAATTACCATAATACTCTAAATAAATGTATCGTATTGTTTGGTCCATTCTTCTGGAGTGCGTACATATAAATGCTAAACCTGAATAGTACTCAATATAAACAATGTTTGGGTTGAAACATTTGACAAATACATCGACATCACCTTTTGTTCTAGGCGCGAAATGTACCGAGGAACATTTGAAAGATTACCTCTTTATATCTTAGACGTAGATCAGCGTCTTATTTGGATAATAACTTTGTGTTAGAGTTCATCGTTTATTGCCCATATCGATTTATTTACACACCATATCATGTGTTTGTTACTAACAGACGCACCGACAGACCACACTTAAAAACGCCCCGCGGTGCTATACAACAAATATACAATAAGTAAGGTCATTGAACGGGCGATATTAGGAATTAGAAGGACAAGGAAACGTCTCGTTTATAATTATTTTACTCCGTGCTAAGCCGGCGCCTGGTCATCACTAAATACCACAAACATTTGGTCATTATTTCTATGGAGATCTATGCTATTCTTACCCTCGCTTGACTTCAACAGGAGTATATTACAGTACTCACATAGGGTAGGCATATATCTAGTTTATTAATTATATGTTAACATCATCATCATCATTGTCATCGTCTTCATCGTCGGCCTCATGATCACCGTTATAATTACGGAGAAGAAAACGATACAAATCATTAACAACAACAACAACAACAAGACCAACATTATTATTAACAATAATAACATATACTACTACTACTACAACCACCACCGGGTCGCTTCCGTATTCCTAATGGTATCGCGGCTGGCCATAGATCTCTAGCACATCATTTCAAACCACGGACTGGGCTATGTATAAAGGATGTTTCATCTTATGCTTCGCTTCATGAACTTCAGAGGTTTCTTGGGCTATTTAGCCTATTAGGTATACAAAGGTGGCATAAAAAGTAACAATTACATTTAATACAATAATAACAGCAACAAGATTACAACAATAACAACTTCAATAATAATAACAACAACTACAACCTTATTCAAAATGACTTCTTTTTGGTTTTCGGATTTCAGATGTTCAGCAGGTAAATATTTTGTGACATCAATACCGTAAAGTTCGCACACCCAGTCACCACCCAGTCAACCAGCCATTACCCAGTTCTCATCCAGCTATCGTCACCGTCCAACGACAATATGGCCGACCTAGAAGAGGTATTGGATACGGTGGTTCCAGATTGGGATGTACGCCCCTTGGACAATCCCCCTGGCAATATCCTGGCCCACAAACTCCGTTATGTGATGGAGGACAGTAGAAGTATATTTGGGAAGAGTGTCTACTCATCTCAACAGGCCAAAGAAAACAGATGGACCAGCATTGTGAAAACTGACTTCGTACACCTCACAGAATTACCTCGGGCTGTTACAGCTCCAGATGGCATCAGGAAGGACAAGGTAAGGAATGCAGGATTTAAAAATAAAACATGATTGTTCATTAAGCTAAACGGATTTTTTTACAGTTAATATATATATATATATATATATATATATATATATATATATATATATACGTCACACACACACACACACACACACATACATACATGCACACACACACACATCGACACACACACACACACACACACAGGTTTTAGAATATGTCACTGTGTAGGGTATAATGCATCACCGGGATCCAACCTGGATCGAGTAATGATCCATATTGCTTTATGGAAGAGGAGATCGCTCTTCATCTCATGGAAATAATATAACAACAGATATAAAGGCCAAGTTCATATTAAAGATTTAGGAGAAAATATTCTGGATAACTCTGAATTATCAGCAGTTCGTCCACACACATATTTAGTTCTTCTTTATTTATTAATGATAATTTACACCTTAGCTCTATTACCACTTGTTTACCTCTAATTGGTCGGTAAACATAACATATTTGTACGACAAGTAATTAGTTCGTGGAGTTAATATTTACTTCATTACGTCCCAACTTTTCATTGACGGTATTCTACCGGGCCCCCCACTCGCCAGAGTACAGGCACTTTAGATCGCCTGGTTCACATAACAACAAATTAAGTGGAACGAGAACTTATTATTATTCTTAAACAAATATCAATTTTTTTAATTCACTCGGTCTTATTACCCAGAAAGGTCAACATAACCATAACATAATGTGTGAACGTATAAACTCTTATAAAT
>JAODUP010000022.1:872500-892500 GCA_025642065.1 Paralvinella palmiformis
TCCGAAACTTGATAATCTACGTTTTCCTGAGGTGATTGACACATCTTGTCACGTGACTCGCAGGTGGGATGTCAACTAGGTCGTCTATACTACGATAAAAGACATCAGACCTTATTTTTTACTTTGTTTTACTGTTTGGTATACGAGCCAATGTCCTAGTCTGCGGTAGCGTGTTAGACCATATATTACTACCACGCCATCATCATCATAGTCGCTGATGGATCCATTATCTATAAACAGTTCTACTTGGAACCGGTTTTGTTTTCCTAAGACCGAATAATCTGTATAACAATGATTTATATGGCTATGATTAGTCAATGTATCACTTGAATGTTATATATACACGTTCTTTCATTGATATAAACATCCGTAATGAGTTTATGTCTACACAGATGACTTTGACCTGGCTGTGATATGGCTGATTAAATATACAATTCAATATAAGTATAGGCCAACTAAGAGTGATAATGTTACAAGCAGACAAACGAGCAAAATGCCAGCATCTGAATTTAGAATCAACCAACATTATATCAAAATACAAATATATTGGCGTCAGTCAACAGATTTGATCAACCATAAGCGTGATAGAAATAGACATATCGAACTAGTGAATGTTAGAGGAACTATGGCCGTGGGGTAGAAAACAAATACCAGCCAACACTGGGTTGATGCTAAATGTAATAACAGGGTAGTTACTTGACAGATACGTAATATTGCTTTGACAATAAGTCTTATTTCCAGACACCAGCAACCGTATTACTTATAACATAATTCATCCAGGTAGACGTCGTATGTTAAATGAAAAAACAAGTTTCCTTCTGTGAAATCTTATCCCCAAACCAATGTGTTTACAAAATGACAGCAACAGAGGCTCAGTCATTCTACGCGTTCATAGTGGCTAACATGTGATATCTGATATATATATATATATATATATATATATATATATATATATATATATATATATATATATATATATATATATATTAGTTTCCACGTTTAGTACACAGCTAATTTTATATGGATAAAGGGATCACATGAATAGATTTATTAAATTATAATCATTACCAAATTTGTATAATTGTTTATTCATATCATTACTCATTAATCAAATTGTTCTATTAATGCGCTATCATCCTATAACTCAGAAGCTAGAAAAATCAAGATCCTATTATCAATATTTTAATTAATATACATTGACACTCATATACATTGTAATTCATATGCAACTAAGCAATCTAAATAAACAAAAATTGCTTTTCAAAGTAATATCTCTTTATAACGTCAAATTTGATATGACGTTATAAAGATGGTGTAATATATATATATATATATATATATATATATATATATGAGAGAGAGAGAGAGAGAGAGAGAGAGAGAGAGGAGAGAGAGAGAGGGCGCCTCCGTGGTCTAATTGATAGCGCGTTGGACCACAGATACTACCACCTGAGTTCGAATCTCGGCGCCGGCATATCTGAATTGTTTTTCATCTTTGGAGGTCACTCGGCCCATTTAGCCTACCATGTGCACAAAAGTGGGCGTAAAACATCAATCATCATCATCATCATCATAATCATTATCACCATCATATAAACGATAGATACGTTATTTTATAATGGTGTACCTAAAGAGAAATCTAATAAATAACTAAATATTCCGCTGATGTTCATAATACTGTTTATCAATGATCACTAAAGATGTTTATTTACACACGATGTACATCAAGGAATTGTGACGTAGGATGTTTGAAACAATTGTTTATTGTCCTAAAAGTGACAACAACAGAGAATTGGCGAATGCCAACCATGTGTGGTAATTACCTCGGTAATTACCGGATATTTAGCGATAGGAAAAAAACTCCTTTCTACACTAAATGTAGAGTAGAGATGGCAGAAACGTTTGATATATTTAAGTTTTTATCGGAGAACTTAAACTAATTTACATCTATGTGATCTGCGAATGCCCTTCCGTTTACATTTTGTTAAAGTATCTTTTCTCATTATTTTAATATGAGAACCGAAACTGAGCTCTCAAACGTTGATGTTATTAAAAGAACACTTTCTATCAACTTAATTAACCTGATACCATTTATACACCAATCGACCTCTAGATTACTTGGGTGCCTCCGTGGTCTAGGTAGGGTGTTGGATCACAGATCACTGCCACCCGTGTTCGAATCTCGGCGTGGACATATCGGAATGGTGTTTCATCTTTGACTTCGCTTCATTACCTTTGGATGTCGCTCGGCCCATTTAGCCACTGCCACTCCAGTAACAAGTTAATGTTATTTGACATATGACATACGATGTTGATGTCAAATAAAAGGCTAACTGTCGTGGTTATTAAACAGAATTAGATAGAAGAATCAGATGATTTCCAATAACTGTAGGTAACATCTTCAATAAGATCCATGTCAGTTTCTACTGGGTAATTCACTATCCTGGAATTATCATTTTCTACCATAGATAAAGTAGATATGTCTTTCTACCCGGTATAAATCAACCTCTGCAACAACAAAAACAACATTTGTATGAACGCACGAGGCTTAAGTGCACGTACACACAAGTAATGTTAATTATATAACACAAGTTACATATAGTAAGTATATTGTCATATTTAATACAGACTTTTGATTGCCAATGATATCATATTTACAGCTACTTAACAGATACTACTTGCCGTGTGATAGTGCTGAGGATTGGCTCCAGAGGGCGTCACCATCGGACATAAACACACTGGAGAGGGCACTAGCTGCCCTGGAAAAGAGCAAAGTACAAAACACAAATAATCTGGATACCTGGATCAATAAGGCGTCGCCTTCAGGTAAATAACTCCATTATATAAAGGAAATAGTAAAAATAATCGAACATATCTTGTTATTTTATCTCGTAAATTGTACCACATACGAGTTTAGAGGTGAGAGAGATAGAGAGAGAGCGCTATGGTGTGTGTGTGTGTGTGTGTGTGCAACCACCTCCACCTAAGGGGAATCGAGCTTAGACCATGTTTTGCTTAAGGCACACTAACACTGAGCTAACTTGAAGCATTTATCCAAAGGTTACACATCACATATTATGGGTTCATTCTCATTTAAACTTTGACCTTTTGTTACTGAGCTGTTCTGTAAAGTCAAGGTTCTGGGTTTGACCGAAGTGATGCTTACTTAAAGCTCTTGTCACTAGTCACTACTTCGAATATACACAACCATCGACTGATGGTAAACACATTTTGTTTACTAGTGTGTTCTGATAAAGTATACACGCCTCCTACAAATACGTGGCATAAACAACTGGAATATACACCGATCATACGTACCTAATATTTTAATCTGGACGATATACACCATCTGTATACACTCCATATACGTTTATATACCGAAATCACATGCCATTTATACATATCAGATACAAAATACTAGTCAAACGCTTCCACCAGGAATATATACCCACTAATTTTATATATATATATATATATATATATATATATATATATATATATATATATATATATATATATATATATGGTTTATTAAGATGCAGTTATCTAAGCAATCAGTTAATTAAAAATGTGGACTATTATATAAAGGAAATAGTAAAAATAATCTCGTTGTTATTTTATTTCATAAATTGAACCATATGGTGCAGACTCGCTAAATTCTATTCTTAAGTTAATATACAAAAGACTGGCATGGAATACAAGATATATTATAAAATTAATTATTACAACTTTTTTAAGTTATGTAAATTTATGTATAAGTATTTAATAATTGCTTATATTTTGTTTTAATATATGTATAATTAAACATAATCATTTAATAATTAAATTATATTTAAATAATATTGTGTGTCATTTTAGCTTGATCGTGTTTTGATATTTCATGAAAAAGACATTCAAAGACATTCGAATCTCTCTCTAATCCACCATTAAACAAATATCACCACAGTCTTATCAGGAGAGTGACGCCTCCGTGGCCTAACTAGGAGCGCGGTTGGTCACAGATCTGTAGCACCTGGGTTCAAACCCCGGCCGAAGTATGTCAAGTGGGTGTTTCATCTTTTACTTTACCTCATTAACACTGGAGGTCGCTCGGCCCATTTAGCTTACCTTGTGCACAAAAGTGGCCGTAAAACAGCAACATATCAGGAGAGCGACCAGAGACTTTATTATTAATACGTAATATTGGTATTAATTATTCGGAGAACGTAACCAAAAAGGGATGCAAAATGAATGAACGGTACTACTTTTATAATTACAGTAACAGAAAAGTATTTTTTTCGGAAAGTGATGACGAAACTGGCTTAAAACATAAAATCTTATTTGAAATAAGGTTTTTACTCGATGAAATATAAACATTAGACAAATTCTTGGACAAACCTAATTAGGTAGTATTTGTTCACTCATAATTGATGCTTGATGTGTTAGAGAAGCCGTCGGTATATAGACATTAAAACTTAAGGCAATTTGTTGGAAAATGGGAACCAAAGATTAACCTCGAATAAAGCCAGATCGCGTTCTAACGAGCCAATGTTATAACATAGTCCAACTGTAGTTGCGAATGATTGATGACTAACAGTAACCCACCATTATGTCTGATCTCCTGATTGTTTTGATATTAAACCTGGAAGATGTTAAACAAGAAATCCGAAAAATAATAAAATGAAGCGGAATAAAGTATATCGCTATTTGTTTAGCGATATTAGGAAAAATGTATTAATATGGCCTTAATAGATTACGTTTTTCACACTTGTATTTGTCTAACTATGTATTATTTCTTGGTATTCGCGCACTGTTTTACTACTAAAATGTCCACGGTGAAAATTGAAAATCCCCCCCCCTCTCTCTCTCTCTCTCTCTCTCTCTCTCTCTCTCTTCATATATATATATATATATATATATATATATATATATATATATATATATATATATATATATATATATATATATATATATATATATATATATATATATATATATATATATATATATATATATATATATATTATTGTGTGTGTGTGTGTATGTATGTATATATATATATATATATATATATATATATATATATATATTCCCATAGTAAGTAAATATATCATTGAGTGAGTTTGTTGTTGTTTTCTTCGTCAGAGAGAGCTGTGGCTTTGGATTTCTTCCGGTCAGCAACAGTTAATGATCGTAGTGAGCATAGAGATCGTATAAAACAACTGACTGAACGGCTGAAAAGGTCAGTATTGTACTCATGAAACATCAATCAACAGTCATAGAAGCCCCCCCCCTCTCTATGGTAATTTTCGTTTATGGTAGAGTTTTTGTTATTTATTTGCGTTAAATCTATGATATTATATTAAAATGCCTAAACCTTACAAGACATGTAACACAGTAGACAGTCGTAATAAGTATGTTTTGAAATATTCTTTATTTTAATTTTAAGAAGAATTATTACTAATTTGTTTTCCATTTTGTATTTATGGATTTGTTCTGTTCATTTAGTGTGTCCAGTGGATATGTTATATTATTAAGCGATTTATACACGTATCTTTAATTTAATTATCTACACAGGGCGTCTCACAATCCAGGCCTGTTAGCGAACCCCAACCCAGAAAGCGGCAACCATTTTAAGTACATTCGTCTGCTTACCCCTGGAAAAAGAGAGAAGAAATGGATGTATCAAACGTGGCACCATCTACCGAATTATAACGACACTAATCCGGTTAACAACAGGAGTGCTATGTACACAGAACCTCATAAAATAACCCCCAGACACTACGTCATCCATCCGGATTGGGGTTAAAGGTCACTCTGTTCGGATATAATTTTTTGATGAAATAGTTTTATCTAGTTAGAATTACAGTAACACACACACACACACATACACACACACACACACACACACACACATATATATATATATATATATATATATATATATATACAACAACAACAACAAAAACAACGACGAAATAGACCAGTATTAAAATAATTTAACAGGATTTTTATTAAACTTTCAAATTTACCATCATTAGTAATGATAGAATCGAGACTAAGTTTTATTTTGGTTAACTGTTAAAATATACTTAAAGTCAAAAAGGTCTGCTCTCGTTCATAAATTATTATTATTAGTATTGATGTTTATCTTATTCTTGTTGTCTTATTTATATATGTACCAAAATATCTGTTTCTAACTAAAATACGTTACAGTATTATTTATAGTAAATAACTGTTTTTATGTGAAACATAGATATATTATTAATTTATTATCATGTTATCTGTTTTTGTGTGGTCTAAATGAAAGGAAGTATGTGTCTGCGCGCGTGCGCCCGCGTTTGTTTGTATCAGTGTGAGTGTGCATGATTAAAGAATATGGTAAGCATTCTCAAACTTAGATGGATAATTACATCAGTATCTACTTCTAATTGTTATAATATATCACATGTCAGCTTAGAGTGGTTTGAAATATTATGTTATTATTGTTTGTCAAAAGATGTGTCTGTTATCTGTATATACATGTGTGTGTGCGTGTGTGTGTGTGCGTGAGTTCGTGCGTGTGTAGGTGCGTGTGTAGTTGTGTGTGTGTATACCAACCTGCAGGCTATCTGATGTGCATTGTTTCAATAATTTGTTTCAATAAATTATTTTGTATCGTGAGCTCACCATGAATGATTAAATTCTGTTTAGGTGAATGAGTAGGAAATTTGATTGTTTGTTAAACTGTAAGCTTAACCTAATTATAAAAGCTTGATGATATTAAATTAGCAATTATTTTAATCTTACAGATTTTGTTTCCTGTTCTGTGCTTGATTTGCCGGGAACCTGCTAACAACACACACACACACACACACACACACACACACACACACAACACACACACACACACACACACACAACACACACACATAACGTACACAAGTGCGCGCGCGTACACACACATACACTTTATTTATCATTCAGATAGCAATCATTATATTATGATCGATAGGATTAAGATTAAGTGACAATACTAAAGATTGTGCCCACGATTATATATATATATATATATATATATATATATATATATATATATATATATATATATAAAAACATAACCCCCACGCTCCCCCACATAAAATACTAACGACAAAAAGTAATCAACATAGAGCTATAAGCTTCAACATCACAAAATCATATTTATATAACCGGCTCAGCTTTGATATCAAGTTTACTATTCATATGTATATAAAAATGGTCGATATTTCCAGGAAAAGAACATGTAAGATTAATCTATAAAACGTTCGGTTATTTCAACAAACTTAAACTCTAAGAATAAAATAATTCTCAGACCAAATTGACTGACATAGAAACAATAAACAGGAAATGATTGCTTGACCTAATTTGTATCAATAATATTTTCTTATATTAAAACCAATTTTCCTTCTTCGGTCGTCGGATGTCTAATATTAGTTTGTGTATTATTAATATATCGCTGACGATACTACACCTGACTTATGATATGATATCTATCGGATGATATTACACCTATCTGGAGATATATGTCGTTGTTTTTATATCACCAGATGTTGTGACAGTTGAATATTTAGTATAAATATTTATGACAACATATTTATTTATTACTCCTATAACTAGTTAGTAAGTAAGCTTGCTTTAGTTTGAACAAGTATAACACAAAGTAACTCGTCTAAGATATAGATGTTATTATAGTTGATGCTAACATTATTTTGGTTTATGGTGGAGCTGAGGTTGATGCTAGGGTTGTCGTGGTTGATGGTCGAGTTGATGCTGGAACTATTATGGTTGATGTTCAGGTTATTGTGATTGATTTTATGGTTTTTGCAGTTGATGTTAAGCTTATGTGGATGATACTGAGGTTATTTTGGTTGATGCTGGAACTGTGGTTGATGCTAGGCTTGTTGTGGTTGATGGAGGAGTTGTTTTGGCTGATACTGGGGCTATTATGGTTGATGTTCAGGTTGTTGTGATTGATGTTATGATTGGTGTAGTTAATGTTTGTGGTTGATGTTCATTATTAAAATGTCCTGTTTCTTGTGAAATATAACTAAAATGTGATTTATGTACTTTCACTGCCTGATTTTATAATTTATTCGAATTTTCTAATCGAATCATTAAAATATCTTCTATCTAGTAAAGTATTATATTAGTAATTATCAGAAAAGGCCTGTTATTATTTGAGGCAGATATATTCCCTTAGTTACACAAATGTATTCATGTAATCACCATTGACGACCAGAATATTATGCGCATAACACGGGATAATTTATTTATCCGTCTAAAACCTTGTCATGTTTGGTATATCCTTCTCATCTGAGTTTGACTATAAGATGTATGTGACATACGATGGCCTACTTTAACTAATGAGGTAGAGTTGAAGGTATATGTGTATATTTTCTTAATCAATTGTTTTGAATTAATCAACTTAACCTAGATACCATCTTATATATTTCACTGGATTGTTTGCATTCATCAACACGTGACTGAGCCAATGAACAATATATCTGAATATCACCAGCGTATATGAGAAATGATACGCCACGTCCTTGGGCTCTATCAACACAACACGCCGAAGTACTGATTCTTGTGGGAGATAATAAGAAATATAGAACAAGCGAATGATGATTTTTACCAAATGTCTGTCTTTTGGCTCCCTTTATAAATGTTTGACTTGAATATGTCCGGAGCATCTTAATCAATAACGAGTCTTCTTTTCGTGATAGGAGTAGCGTATGGTATCGAAAGCCTCAGACAGATCAAGAATGCACATAAAAAAAGTTGACCGTCAGTCTACGTCTTGCTCTAATTAGACTCGTCAAATGAGTCTTAGAGAATGTCAAGGCCATCCTCAGATTCGCGTTGTTATTTTTTTAAGTGAATAATTCAACATAGAAAAGGTGACAATTGTAAAGATGATTCTATATAAAGGTATATCTCGAAGATTAAATATTAATAATTTGTTTTCTCTTCATTATGTTAATTAATCTCTTTCTGTTGTTAGTTTCTTCACATTTATCTGATATCCAGACAAAATCTCACAGGACAAAATCTACCCGGACATAATCACACAGTACAAAATACCACAGGAGATAATCCCAGAAAGTAAAAAAAGGAAAAAATCCCACACAATAAAATTTAAACACTTTTTATTAATAAACACAATAAAATTAAATAACTATTTTTCTTTATGTATTACTGGGTAAATTAATGAAATGACCTGAATGAACAAATATAGTGAAATAATTTCTGGAAATATTTACAAAGATATTAAAATGAATAATGTTAGTATTCTGATTGAGTGGTTGAAAATAAAGTTAACTGAATATTCACATGATTCCAGACATTTTATTGCTTATCATATATGATATGATCCCTTAGCAATTTTAAAGCAGATAATTGGATATAAGTTGATCTCTTAATCTGTCTTGCCAATTTTCAAGTAAATCGTTGTATCTAAGCTGATCTCTAAGTCTTGCCAATTTTAGAGCAGATAGTTGTATCCAAGCTGATTTCTTAATTGCAGATAATTGCTCATAGATTAGCTCGCAAGCTCAGTTAGTTGATGACATTAATTTTTGTCCTAATTGGAGCCCACTGAAATTGCAATTTGTATCAATGGGCTCTAAGTGAATGCAAACAAATTATCGTGATAAAATGTAGTTATTTTATTACTATGTAATTTTATTTTATTGTGTACGATTTTATCCCTCTTTTCACTTTGTGGGATTATGTCCTGTGGTATTTTGTACAGTGGGATTATGTCCAGGTGGATTTTGTACCATGGGAGTTTTATCCTGTGAGATTTTGTCCCGGATTCATATACATACATACATATATATATATATATATATATATATATATATATATATATATATATATATATAATATATATATATATATATATAATTAATTTCTTCAAATTAAATCTAAGCCAAACAGTTCCATTAACTCGTGTTCAATACATACATAGATAAACGAATCCGAAGAAATTAATTAATTATATATATATATATATATATATATATATATATATTATATATATATATATATATATAATTTAATATTATTAGGTAGATTTAGATAGGCTTCCAGAACAAATATTTTACATATTTCTATACAGATTTTGTTTTATCATGAAATATTACAATTTGATAAACCTGTATCCCTTTCATTTGATCACCATGTCTCATTTGAGTCAATATTGTTGATATTGTGGCACTTGTTAACGAGGATAGGATATCTCGATTAATATAAATTGTCAACATATCCTATTTATAGGCCCCAGTAATGTTGTCTAGGGCAAGGACTTAATAACGTATAATGTCATTTGATGTCACTAAAGGCATATTCAACAAACAAACAAAGCATATGATTTCTTTACATTTAGAGAAAAGAAACGGCCCATAAAACCATAAATCCATTCAACTTCAAATACTAGTTCACACCATCAAAGTTTCCGTGGATAAATTAGGAATTTCAGACAATTGTCAATAATATAATGCTATTTTGTACCAAATATTGGAATGTATTAGCTGGCAAACCATTATACATTCTGTTTAACGAAAGTTTTCTTGACTTAGCTCACACGACCATCTTATTTTTCAATACAATATTTTCTCATCCGCTTTCATCAAAGCCATAAATTATGATTTCAGTACAATGATATAATCCTCTTTGTAGCTAAACGATCCGAAAGTATACTACAATCATGATAATAGAAGTGAAATGGAACAATCTTACGTAATAAAGAAGTCCTAGAGTAGAATGGAAAAACCCCAAACGTAACAACAATGGCGGCGAACTCCAGGTTGTTATGGTATGCTTGTAGTGACGTCATAGCCTTTATAATTTACTAATATTCAGCCTGTGGGTGTCACATCTGAAAAGCTGACTGCTGACACTGGGAAGTGGCTATTAAAAATACTCTAAGGTATTGTTTGAGGATGATTAAAATATAATTAAAACTAATAAAATAATGTTAAAACAAATGGTAAGAACTTGAAACTCCACGATCTTTTAGCAGAATGGATTCTGTGTTTTAATATCGTATCTAGGAATACATGTTTATATGCTATACCTGAATGGAAGCGCCACCATAGTCTAACTGGTAGCGCGGTTAGCCTCAGATCTCGATCACCTGAGTTCAAATCTCGAAGTGAGCATGCCTGAAGGATGTTTCATTTATCATTTCGCCTCATTGTCGAAGCCTACCAAAAATGTGGCCGTAAAACACTAAACGCTTTTTAATACCGGAGTAAGTGAATGAGTGAGTGAGTGAGTAACCAAGTGAGTGATTGAGTAATATTTAGCGAGGCCATAAGGGAAATGAATTGAACGGTTGAAACATCCCACAGACGCGCTTACATCTGGTATTCGAACCTACACCTGGAGGATTGTAATGTGATGCACTATCAACTGTGCTACCTGCGAACAAACAAACGCACCACGCTAATACTGCCCCCATTGACCCCCATCAGCAACTAATCAGAGTTAACGTGTTTTCTTTAAAACGAGGAACTAATTTCAATCTATTGATGACGTCATCGGTGATTATTGAAGCCTGTGAATGAACTAAGAGATCGTGAATCATTTCTCAAAATAGTCGACAAACCTAATGGGGTTAGTACATGTTTGTGACTAAAATGGTTTTAGTCAGCTAATAAAATCACCAGCTTAATGGGATTTTAGTAACAGTCGGTCCCTGGCGCTCTTAATTTAGGGTGGCTCGTATTGGTTAATAAGTAACCACTTTACCACTACCATTCCACCACAATAACAACATCAATAACAACAATAACAACAACAACAAACAGAGAGAGAGAGAGAGAGAGAGAGAGAGAGAGAGAAATATACGGTTAGAAATGACTCGATGATATATACGGATAAAATATGCCTTCGCGCGCGTGCGTGTGTGTGCGTGTGATAGCTTGATAGTAAATAGGTAGATGGAAGAAAGAGAGAGAGAGAGAGTGAGAGAGAGAGAGAAATCAGACAACTTATTGGACAGACAGACAGACAGACAGACAGACAGACAGACAGACAGACAGACAGACAGACAGAGCAAGTATATCAAGTTTATTTCAGGAATAGCCTTTATCCAATCACAATTCGCCCACACTTACAACCAACATCACGAAACCGATCCTGATTTTGCGAGATTAGATCCGGGACTTGGTGAGCAAGAGTCCCGGATGTATACAGAAAACATATTATATAACCGGGAAGAGGAGGGAGATATCCCGGCAATCCTGGTAGATAGTCAATCCAGGGATTACAGCCAATATCTCGATACCAGTAGCCACACTCCGGAACCGATCCAGGAGAGTTATGGCGTCATAACACATAAACACACTTAGATGAAGATGGTCATCTCAGGAGGGGATGATCCATTATCTCTGTGGTCAGCAAATCTTCACCTCAGTCGCTGATCCGGAATATCTGGATACAACAAGACCAGAAGAAAAGTCCAGCCTCCGGGCAGAGCAAAACCGGGCTCGATCCAGAAGCCGGCTTCGCGTAACGCCCGCGTGGTGGCGCTTACAAGTGCTCCTGGATCAGCTAGCTACGTTACGTCATCAGCACAGAAGCAACAAGTTAGAGTGTAAGGTATGTGTACTCGTGTATTCGTATCCAAGATATACGTTAGCTGATGATCTTTAAAGCTGATGCCTTTCCGGAGACATTCTTCTCTGCTCAGAATTGAGGCAGTTTGAGCACTTAGTGATATGACGAATGACCAGTAACCAATCAGTAACTAGCTGAGACTAGGGGTTGTGACGTAACAACCCATTCAAACACACACACACACACACACACACACACACACACACACACACACAAGCGCACACACACGCACACACACCACACATATACACACGCATGCGGACTGGATACCGGATAGCGAGGTTGGGATTGTATCCCGAATGCATTCCATGGACGGTGGAGATACATTCTTAGGATTTGAGCGGCACGCAGTCTGGATAGACACAAGAGGGCTCCACCGTCAGGACCGGAAGCAGACGACTCTGACGTAAGTACCGCCATAAAACCGGTGTTCGATGTAAACCAGTCGGTACATAGTTGATAGATTGTTTGATTTATTACCTAAGTCGATCATGATAAACACACACACCTCTTACTTCCTATCTGATCACCAGAAGGCTTGATCCTGAAATGGTAATTTCAATTCTGGATTTAAGCTTTCAGTAAAGTTCTAGACTCCCACAACTGTGTCGTATATCATCTATGGCCGGCACGTTCTTCTCTCTTCGGGATCGTGTTGTGAAGTTGTTGGCTGGCAGATAAAAGTATCCACTTCCGGTTAGACTGTTACCTACGCTATACATAACAAGATCCCGTTAACGTGGTCGCTTGTAATATACACCCATTCGGTGAACAAAAGTGTGTACAATATAGTGTACAACGTGGAGAACCACATATAGCTTAGAATACAGTGTGCAATAGAATTTAAAAAGGTCCGACAAGACGGTGTACAGAACGATGTAAAAACGGTAGACAACAGACCAGACAACACAGTTTATAACACAATATTGAACACTATCTCTACCACAATAGATAACACATGTTATACTTCAGTAGACAACACATGTTATACTTCAGAAGAAAACACATGTTATACTTCAGTAGACAGCACATGTTATACCGCAGGAGACAATACCGTTTATCCCACAATAGACACCAAAGTCTACTCCACAATAGCCATGTTATACCACAGTAGACAATATCGTTTATACCACAATAGACAACAAGGTCTTCTTCACAGTAGACATGTTATACCACAGTAGACATGTTATACCAAAGTAAACATCATAATGTACAACTGAATGTTCCACGCAATATTAAATGAAATATAACACAGTTTATGAAACACAATAAAACACAGTTGACGATAACAGCGCCGTGTATATGTTTCTTGATCATTCTGTACCAACAAATGGACAGTACTCAATGCCAACACACAGTATTACGTCAGATACTAACAATATTAGATACTCTATGCCAACGGCAGAGTACTGCATGCCAACAAGTGGGAATACGCCGTGCCAACAAAGACCGGAGAAAACAGAGTGCACCCCGTATCTGGCTGTTACCATATCATGTGTTTATCCAGAGAATACATACCACAGCCCTATCCCATCAGAGCAATCCGTGTTCCAACGATCCTGATACACGTTATTACAAATCATTAGTGATGTACGAGAGATAGTTGTTAAAGATCGGTATCATCAATAACTCATCACTGTATAAGATCATGTTTGAGCTATATGTATATACTGACAAATGGACAATGTCTATATACCTTTAAGTTACTGACATCAATGCACACACATATACGCACGCACGCACATACATACACACACATACACACACACTGAAGTGGTGTGTCCACATCAGTAGCATAGTCTACATAGTAACAGACATAACAACCTATACCACAATAGACTCCACAAGTGATACCACAATTGACTCCATAGGTTATACCTTAATAGACTCCACAACTAATACCACATAGACTCCATAAGTGATATCATAATAGACTCCACAATTTATACCCCAATTGACTCCACATATTTTACCACAATAGACCCCACAAGTTACGACAATGGACAATCTATATCAGAATCAATCTACACAATCTACACAACTATAGACAACACATTATGTACAACAATAGAGGATAACACAATCTACACCATGCTAAACAATACGGTCTACAACACAATCACGAACTCTCAAGTATATACAGATATATATGAACACAGACAGACAGACGAACGGACAGACGGACAGACAGACAGACAGACGAACGGACAGACAGACAGACAGACAGACAAGGTTTGCATACCAAAGAATGACTCATTGATATTATCTCGTTAGATGGCCTAATTGGTTGCGTAGTTAGGCACAGGCCTCTAACACCTGGGTTCAATAACCTGCTGGACCATGTCCAAAGGGTGTTTCATTTTCAATTCATCTCATTATCAGTAGAGCTTTTAAGGCTCATTCGGTCTTCCGTGTGTACAAAATTTTACAGAAATCAGTAACTTTTGTACATTTACAGCTCTAATCCTCATCTGGCACCTTACAATTATACAGAGAGAGTATCAAACTGACTTAATTAGATAAATGAATACTTTATTTAACACACCAACCTCGGTCACATATAGGACATATAGATGTGGGCGATTCTGTATTGAAACACACAAAGCCTGACTTTGAGGTTTGTAGCCCAGTATTCTAACTACTGAAACGGACCCAATAACTACCAGATAACCCTTATTATTATATATCCAGATCTACCATCAGACAACTGATCAGTAAATATAATTGGCGATTTTTTAAAATAAACGTAATGAGTATAGTTTAGTGTTTGATAAATATTTGATGTAATTTTGGAAGGAAATAGCTTAATTAGACAATAAAAGCTCAGTTCAGGTTGAATGAGCCGGTCTTTGGTGATGGCCGACTCTTATTTTTGTATGTGAAGTAATATGAGTTGTATGACGAAGAACATCATGTTGTATGATGAAAAAGATCAGTTTGTATAATGAAGTAGTTTATATGAGGACACAATTTTGGTTTGTATGACGAGGAATCTTGTTTGCGGCAGGAACGCCCTTCCGATAATATGACACCCAGTGAACCGATTGAACCAAAATGTCAAACCTTTGACTCGAAATGAACCGGCTGAGGTGAAGGTCACACACAAGGGTCAGGCATAAAGGTCATACGTAAAGATTATATCAATAAATGTTAATTATCGAATATAATTTACAACACAGGTTAAGGTTTGACAGGTGTCACTGAATGACAGATGTCGGAGCGATTTATCATCATCGATATTAATTGTGTAATTTGTCTGTAACAACAACATCAGTCAATTAGCTAATTATCTCCAGCTTATCTAGTTCATGATGAGTAACACCGTCCTCCGATCTGGATTCGGGATTCTTTAGTAACTGATCCAGACAGATGTCGTGTTCTCTGTTTGTAATTAGTTTAATCTGCCGACAAACTTTTGGATGAAATGCTGAACACGTGATAACTATGACATCACTACGGCGCTATGGAAGTCAATGAATAAGGTTACGGTAGTCAGTTAGTGAGTCAGTCAGTCAGTGAGTATAACAATTTATTTAGTATCATTTCTATTTAAAAGTCTCTTACAACATCCAGAAGGAGATACTGTTATCATTATAAACACAGAATAGACGACTGAGGAGGTTATTGTATTGTGGGAAACTACCACTGGATGTCTACCCTATCTACAATTTTGTGTATTTCTATCATGTCTACTATTTCTACCATTTCTACCATTTCATTACAAGTCTATAGATGACAACAGATCATTATAACGTCCCGTCCTTCAGAAGGTCATTATCAGAACTGACGTCATTAAGTCAGGTAACAATAGTCCACCTTTGTGTTGTAGACAGTCGGTAGAGATTAGGAGTAGATATAGATCTACTGGAATTATTAAATATCTTAACAGACTCATCTTTTTGAGGTTGATATTTTCAGATACATAAGATCGACACCAGTGCCTTTCTTACTTTTTGCGTACCTCATTTTGAGGATTTACTGTACATGGCATTTTAACTGGTCTTGCTGGTAAGGATACTTTAACAATCATTATTATTATTATTATTATTATTATTATTGTTATTGCTGTTAATGACCCCAAAACGGTATATCATTGTCACCCTTTCCAGACACAGATTACACACCTCTAATTAGTACCTGGCATACATCTCACAAACGGGTATCTTATACAGCTCCAACTTGAGCCACAGATTAGAGCTTTAACATCCAAATCACTGACAGCCATGTTGATATTAACAGGAAGTAGATCAATCAATGCGGAATTAGAGCAGATTTTCTAGCCATTTCGCGCCGAACTGAAGCAGCAAATGTCTGCCGATGTCAGCCATGTCGAGGTCTGTTGTCAATCATTATAACTTTTAGTTAGCTGTCAATATATGACTAGTACGAAGATGGAATTATTATATTGGTATTTACGAGATCATAAAGGTTACCCCGAGTCAGTTTTGCAGACTTGAGCTTATTCTCAGAACTTCCCCGTTTCTTTGTCTGTCTGTCTGTCTGTTTATAAGTTTACTTGTTTGTTCGTAGCCTGGGAACATGTAGTACAAAGAATCGAACCATTCGGGATTGTTCTCGCATCACCAAGTACAGTTTACTGACAGCGAAAACACGTTGAAAGTGATAATTATTCGAAGTAAATATAATTATTCTCGATGTAATAATTTTCTTGGTGAATGTGCAGGAAGATTAAAGGAGATTATCTATCATCGGCACCTTTGTCTATGAATTGATTACCGAAAATCTAACAATAAAAATACACCAAAAACCTCAACCAACATCATTCAGTAATATTAGTTCTCCATGATGTATTTTTTTCTCTGCTTCTAAGCTTTTTCGTTTCCACGATGTCTATTTTCTAAGAAATTTGGTTTTCGTGAAACTTCATTTCTGTGATTTTCAATTTTATACGATCTTTTATTAATGTAAAGTTTTCATGATATTCGATTTCCACGATTTTCAGTTTCTGCGGTGTTTAGTTTGTTCATGACACCGCCATTTGCCTAGTAAATTCTGTACCAGCAAAAAGGAAAACATTGCCGATCATGTATTGGACAGAAATATCAGAAGATGTCTAAAACCGACAGAAGAAAATTTCCTTTTTAGTGATCCGACTTCTCGCTATCTCTGATTACTAAACCCATCTTCATCCTATAACCATACTTATCTGTCAGAAATGGGGGCGGTCATCTTAGTCGGTTTACTTCGGATGACTGTAGAGGGCGTCGCTTCAACAACAATGGCAGCACTAGTGCCAACAAAAAGCACCAGAAAATTAGTTTTAATTTAATTTATTCCAAAAACTATACAAGTTAGAATTGTGAATTTTATATTAAAAATATGTACTAAATGTTAAAGCTAAACGTGTGTTTCTGTCTGAAGTACTCATGTCGTATTATTCTTGCTTTTCAAGTGCCACTGTCTTCAGTATCATCGTAATAACAATCACAGTCATCGTCTTTATCATCATCATCACCATCATCATCAACATAGTCGTTATCATCACCTTAACACTAAATTGTTAACTCGCTGCAACTTTATTAGATTATAAACAACGTTCAATTGTGCATCACTAAAAATGTATTGGGGGGTGAGCGATAATATAAACCAACTGATGTCTATATACAACAAACACGTGAGTGGATATAATTGACGTCACAGCGACAATCATATGCGAAATGTCTTGGTGATTGTTTGTAATCGTCATTCTCTGTTTGGTCGCCAGATGTCAGTATGATCGCCTGGCTGTCATACGGATGGCATTACTATGGTAATAATAAGCAGCCATCAAGCTCCCGTGGAAGTCATAATGGCGAATCTTGACGGGGGGTATTCTTAGTAATTGACCACGAGTTAGGAAGTGACGCGTTTCACAAGTTCCAACTTCCGGTCATGAGGATTGTTAATGACTGCCAGCTGGCACAGTAGTGCTGTCCGCTCGTACAATGTACAGCTGGCGAATTAAGACGGTACCAATTTAGAATCCACAGCTGTAAAACAGCCGAAGAACACACAGACACACATACACGCCCCCTCGCGCGCGCGCACGCCCGCCCGCACGCACGCACGCATGCACGCACACACGCACGCACGCACGCACGCACGCACGCACACACACACACACACATGTTTATAATCTTGTCACATCGAGTGCGACACTTCAACACTGTTCTGTTTGAACTGCAGTATTGTGTCAACGACATTGGTATCATAAAATTAAAAACAATTCTTAGCACTATAAACTCGAAATTAAGTGGAATGAATTCGAACAACCTGAAATTGGAATTGATAGCTTGGAATAAAAGATGAATTCATAAAGTATGTTGATTAATTTCAGATAGATAGTTTTCTTTATTTATTTACGTTGGATTTGATTTATTGACGATAAGATTTCAGCGCCGATTTGTCATAATATGTCGCCTTTCTGTAATAATTCACGAACATAAGTATTATATTCAGCTACACATGCGTTGTCTTTCCAGAAATTAGAATTACCTGATTTTGAACCGAAATTTAAAATGTTGTATGGAATTGGAATTGATAAATTTGAATTAAAAGAAATCGATGTTGTGAAAAGGCCATAGTATTTATAGTTGTTGGATAATGGGGCTAATTTCACTTATTTGTCTGTGAATGTTAGACGTAAGCTGTTTTTTTATTAGAAGCTATCATTATTCTGAACTGACTCCACCCACAGTCACGTGACTAGTAATTCATCATTCCAGTTCAACCTCCTTGAGTAACAATCTTGATAAATATGGTAATTGCGAAAACAAATGTGATCGAAATTAATTTAGCCAAATTATATATCTTATCATCATGTTTAGATATAATGCCTGTGTTATTTAGACAGAAGTTAACTTTTAAATACAATTTAGTTAAACTGACCGAAATACTGCACCACATGACACACCAGAGATTTGTTAGTGACGTCATCAATTAGCCAGCTTTAAATTTATCGTTGTAGAGACATTAATTTAAATATTAGCCGATAATTATTTCTCTAATATGATTCCATGTTAAAATTATGGAATTAGTTTAGAAACATTTCTCAGGTGTCTTGGTCCACAAAGAAAACAAATTTAATTTAATTTTACAAGTAAGAAGCCGGCCTCTAACTGGTTAGCGGATAACTGTGTTGTCTGTGTGTTGTGTGTGTGTGTGTTTTAGCCGTGTGGAATAAGTGTGAATTCAAATTGTGGACGATTCTTCAGGGGCTGAATCCAGAGATGCTATTATCATGCTGAGACATGCGTAATGTCTCACCAGTCATCTCTCTCTCTCTCTCTCTCTCTCTCTCTCTCTCTCTCTCTCTCCACACACACACACACACACACACACACACACACACACACACACACACACACACACATATA
>JAODUP010000022.1:895000-1010000 GCA_025642065.1 Paralvinella palmiformis
CAGACAGACAGACAGACAGACAGACAGACAGACAGACAGACATATGTTATGTATCCAGTTGTCATGGTAGCATACACAGGTGGTATGGAACGTCGACGATGGCGCCGCCAGGCGGCTGCCAGGAAGAAACGTCTTGGTGCTGACCGCCATTCTTGATCCAGAACGGACCAGCTTTGTCCGATCAGAAGTTGGCGGGTGCCATTACTCCGGATCTCTGCTTCTAACGAGAAATAAACCAATAATCCAGAACGATAACCATTGAGGCACGTGTTTGGTTTAGACGCATCAATACCAGTGGAATCATTAATTCAGATCCAGATTAAGAATAATCCTGTCTATATAATGAAAACGGCAGTTTGTGTGAACGGCAGAATCTGGATTCAAGATCGGTGATCTTATCAAAAATCTATCGATCTCTGAGTTTAAATAGATAATGATATCCAGAACGCTGTCGCCAGACAGTTAATGTGTATCCAACGAAATATTGTCCAATAACCGGAAGAGGTTCTAATGTCGGACAAAAAATGGGCCGTGAATTGTTTAGCTGCCGACACGTGACTGAGATCCGGAGTTTGGAGAATGGTCTGGACTCTGGTCAGGGATTCTTGGCCTGGTCATTTACTCTAAATCATCTTCTGAACCCTCATCATCTTTTGTCAGGATCTGTTTCGCTTACGTAGCCTCGGGTTCTTGGAATTGCACCGGGTACGAGGCTATTACAGACCACCATAAACGTTCCCGGATGTGAGCGAAAATAGCGGAAAGTGTTGAGTAAAATTCTGGAGTTCGTTAAGGGAGCAGGTTTATTGTGATAATCAGCGGACTTTTATCTGAATACGTAATTGTTTATACTCGAGATGATATTTGTGAGACTAGTTACCGACGTTATAAGTCTCTGGTAAGATTAAAATGTCGAGTTTGTTATTTGATTAACCTGTAATATAATTATTGGTAATTAGACATAACAGGATATACAGGAGCTAGTCTCTGGGGGGGGGGGGGGGGTTAAAGTGAGGGTCTTAGTACACTAGGGGAGACGTGTTTATATCTGTAAGAAACAAGTGTGCGTACGTTATTCTTATTGTGTCTGTGTGTTCAAAATAATTTACCCAGTTTATTACTAGTAATTGTTGTCGATTTTTTTCATTATTACAGTCCGAAGGCCACGTGGTGTCGGCCAGAGCGGAAGTGAGATGTCTCACGTGACATATCCACAGATAATGGTCTTAGCGTGTAGTATTGGTCAAAATGATTGAAAGGTAAGTTGATATTTAAATGTTTATATATATATATATATATATATATATATATATATATATATATATATATATTTTATTACAAGATGCCATAATATTGTTGTTTGGGTAAAACAGGTGAAAATTTGAAAAGAGGTTTCCGTCTGAGATCATTACAGGATCAATACAGTAGAATAGAGGAAAATATTACACATTATTTCTGTTTTTCTTTAATAATAATAAAATCTTTAGTTCTGTTTCATGCTATTACTATAACAAAGGTAATTAGTCAGAAATATATTAGGTAAAGTTTGTTGAAAATACTATATGAACTTCAAATATTACTCGTTTTCAAACATCAACTTCACCTTAGAAATAAATATTTTTTTCCTCGGTGATGAATGATCGTTTAGATTTGTTTATTTGTCGTTGGCTTCCAGTTTGAGACGTTCCGTTAATTTTTATATGAAAACTAAAATATTAAAAAGCTTTTAAAGCCTAAGAGATTTTTAAACGAAAACCACCGGCGTCAAGTTAATAAAATGTAATCATGGAAAACAAATATAGGTTTTATATCCTTGATGATATATAACGAATGAAAACATTAACAGAAACACGCTCTATGTAAGGTCTTTCCCAGGAGTACCATTATCAGAAATGTATTCGAGAGAAAACCCAGATTGATTATGAATATTTGGTGGCTGAACTGCTGCATGAATTTCTGTATCTCACTCACTCACTCACTCACTCACTCACTCACTCACTCACTCACTCACTCATATATTTACTGATAATATGAAAGAATATATGACAGGTGATGGCTGGAATATATTATGGAAACTAAATAACAGAGATCATTGAACATCTCTATATGTTTTTACCAGGTTATATTATTAACATAATTGAACTGTCGTTGTTACCACGTATATGTCGTTATAACCGAACATATGTCGTTATTGTTAAATCAATGTTCTAAATACATTATTAATCATATCTGGTACAGAATATGATTCCATATGTTATTGTCTCGAGGATATTTATAGAAACAGCTTCCAGACAGTGATAACACGTGACAGTGATATGCTCTAACTTGGACAGCCCGTGGCTTTCTGTAAACATATAACGGGTTAACACGTGATATAGGTAATACTTGATTACTAACACGTGACTACGCCAGGGGTAGGTTCTACTTTAAAAAAGACACCGACGAAGGGCTCCCTCTGTCTATCTGTATCTTCACCCTTCTAATTATCTGTTTTCTATTTGTCTATCTGTCTTGTCTGCCTTTCTATATGTCCCTTTATATGTACACACACACACACACACACACACACACACACACTCTCCCTCTCTCTCTCTGTACCCATTTTATCTTTATTTACCTGTACATTAATTTGGAGACATGACGAAGATAGACAGACACAGACACATAAATAATCAAACATTTTTATTTTAGAACAAAGATCCAACTCGTTGATAAGACAGACAGACCCACAGACAGACAGACGGGCCGACATACAGACCGACCGATCGACCGACAGACAGACAACCTAATATCTATCATTTACTTATATATATATATATATATATATATATATATATATATATATATAAAGTAGACAGACATAGATTGATAAACAATGCACCCACCTCATTCATGCAATAATATGACCGCACCTGCCACTCATCCACATACATATTTTGGTGGTGTCCACTGAATACCTGCAGAAATCCATAAATGACTCATACCCACCCTCGCCCCCACATTCTTACATATTTACCCGCGCCATTGATAAGATAAAAACTTCACTAAAACCTGTTCCCACATTTTTATATCCAAAACACGTACCACACACACACACACACACACACACACACACACACACACACACACACACACACACACACACACACATATATATATATATATATATATATATATATATATATATACATACAGGCAAAGAAATAAACAGACAAAGCATATCTATATAATCTGCCGTCATCAGAGAAAATTTAGTGTAAATTCAACCCTCGACATTAACTTAAAGTCCAAAAGTATAATATTAACGACACAAAATACCGACATAATGAGATTTTTACTTAGAGAAATCTAGTCCAAGGTAAATTGACTAATTATAGGCTTAACCTGCACTTAGCTGGTTTTTGAATGTTACCTGATGGTGGGAAGTACATTAGAAATTGTTGGTAATTGAAGGGGGCTTCTCCAGATTGCTAACCGGCATTCCTTTCATTACAAACTTGAGTATATCTACATTAATTATTTAACATTAAGAGCTTCAATTGGCTGGTGAAAAGGTTTTCCCCTCCCCATGTCGTTTGGCTGGGGCACTACTATAGTGCAGTTCGTAGCGCGCCAGGCCGCAGACCTACAAACCTACAGGTCGGAAGTTTGAGTCCCATTGTGGTTGTCTCATATAACTCCATTGTATTCAGCGGGTTGGTAGATACAGCGAAGCCTTGCTTATCCGGATTACGTTTTCCTCGTTATCCAATGTCGGATTGGGGAGAGTGCCGGATAAACGATTCAGATTCAGATAGCTGAAGTACTCAATTAGCTTTCACTATATAATGATAGCGTACAAAGTTGGCAATCATCCCAACATTCCGTCAGGTTAGAGTATGATCCGTAAATAGTTAATTGTATTAACGCTCACATAGCGTCATTTTGACTTTATATTGAAATAACGAGTTGATATTAAAAAGTGAACCACAAAAGGTCAGCGAAGGATTTCTCCACGTAGAGGGACATCCAGGTATTATGCTACTTTTGGTAACCGATGATCTATTCAGTCTGTCCATGGCGTATTTTCGATCTATACAGGAGAAATATTTTGACTTGGTCCGTTTATCTATCTATCTATCTATCTATCTATCTATCTCACTCTTGACATTTTAGTGTAGATACCCTGAGCTGTCGCCTATTAGCCACAATCAAGGGTTTATCCGGTTTATTCATTTACATATCAGTTTGTCGGCGTATTACAAATTACAGTAACATCTTACGGTGTCTGGTATAAGCTAATTAACGGCCCTGTTTATCAGTTAATACAGACCATTCTCTATCTATATCGAGATTCCTTGCTGCATTCTCCTGTCAGTGTCCGAGGATCGGGGTTTCCGGATTAGAGAAGCAGAAAGGTTGGCAAAAAATGTGAAAGGATGTTTCAGTGTCCTTTTAAGCGAAGTCGGACTAACACTAACTGACTGTAATTTGGGAGATCAACTAAGTTATGAAAGATTTTAATTTTGACTTCCATCGAAGTATCCCGTACCTAAAATATTCGCTCTGATTTGGAGATAATATCTTTGGGTTTCACTTATGATCCAGCTGCTTCTAACTGTTCTTCTAGATTAAATTTTGTTGCTAGGTTACCGTGTGATGTAAACAAACGAGATAACCTTCAGTTGGGCGATAATGTCGGATCGAAGCCATTTTAATCTACAATCAGAGTAGAACAGAGAGGTAGGTTTTTCTGATAAACACATAGATTTATCTGTAATTAGAGCATGAAAAGTTCGGGATTCCGTGAATATCTACCAAAGATACGGGAATTAATCGATCTAATTAGTGACGAAGAGAGATGTGTGTTATCTTAATTATCAATTTAATAAACCATTAGTTCTTTTTATAAATTGCTTATTTATATATATATATATATATATATATATATATATATATATATATATATATATATATATATATATATATATATATGTTCTATCGTTGACTCACTCTCGGATACAGAACACCAACTAATGTTTGACAATGTAATTATTTCCTGCTATTTTCTGACTTGAGATAAGAGACATGTATTTCAGTAATGTATGAAAGATAAGTAAGATATGATGGCTAACAGACATGTAAAATAAAATTACTAATCGGATCGTTTTTGTTAGAGTGCTAGCTCAATGTAGGAGATACACAGTTATTGGGGGAGTTGAAGCAATGATGTAATATCGCCCAGTAGTTGTAATGAATCACATAATAATATTATTTATTATTGTGTTCGGTTTATTAGTCTACCTCACGTACGGGTTATAGGGGACGAGAAGCCAGTATATTATTATTGTTATTATTATTTTTAGTAGTAGTAGTAGTAAAAGTTGTCGTAGTAGAAGTACTATTAGTAGTAGTAGCAGCAGCAGTAGTAGTAGTAGTATTACTACTACTATTATTACTACTACTACTAGTAGTATTAGTAGTAGTTGCAGTATCATCATCATCATCATCACTATCTTCATCAGCAAGAAAATGGATATTTAATTATCATCATCATTATCATTATTAAATAAATAAATAGGAATTTCGAAAACGCCATTTTCAGTAAACGGTTCCCAGGAACCGTACACCATTAACAAAAGTAAAACTATCCATTTATAAATAGTAAACGAATTGAGTTAAAAGAAACTATTTAACAAAATTGAGGATAATTGCCTTAATTGGCCGATTATAAACAGTTGTGCGAGTTTTGGTACGTGAGTGAATAAATGGTAAGTGCTCAATATAGTGATAGTACTCTATAACCCGATAATGATAAACACACTGATACTATCATAGTACATGTTAGAAGTAATGAAAATATTTTTGATAGTAATGTAGGGTTATTACCGTTTAACATTGAATGGTGGTAATGTATATCAGTAATAATAAAATTAGTAATGTAATGTATGTGGGTAAGATATTAGTAATGTATTTTAGTATGATTATAATATATGTAGAGTGATAGTGGTGTAGGTAAATGGGCAGTAATGACGGATTGTTACAAAACATAAATATGACAAGAGGAGAGTAATGTAACCTAACACATATGTATATGTCATGGTATTATAATATCTAATAATGAACGACACATCCACTATAATGTGGCTATAACAACATGTCTGAGGACAACTTAATGCAAAATTTGATAATGATGATTGATGATGATGATGATGGTGGTGGTGATGATGGTGGTGGTGGTGATGGTGGTGATGATGATAATAATAATTGCAATTTCATAAAACTCCTAGTCTTATAAAATGAGTTGCTAATATAGAATAGACAATATAATTTGAAGAAGAAAACTTGTGCTTCAAAAGAAACAGATTTTAAGTAAAGTTATATTTAATCTGATTGGATTTGGGTTGAGATGTTTAGTCCAGGTGCTGGTTACGTCTTAGACTTATGGCCCAGGGAAGACACGGTAAGGAAACGTATACGACAAATACAGGCATGGGCCAGATTAGAACACTAACCACTGCGACACCAGCACGTCCCTTTAACTGGATAGAACAAAGGACGTTTCCCCCTTTTTCTTAGTAAACGAGTTAAAGCGAGATGACAATGTTATAGTATGTATCGAATGTAATACGTGAAGATGCGTATTCTTGCAAATGTAGATTTATACATTACTTAGAATCAATACGAAAAATTCACATAAATTGGATGTGTGATCCTTTAAATAAACGCAAAAGTTCATTTATGTCACCAATCGTTCCTCTTAGTAAAAGATGGCGCTCTGATTTTCGTCGAGTCTTAAATGAATATTCTAATATGACGAGTTTTATTCTAATACCGATGTTATCTTTTTCTAGTAAATATCTCTAATTGGTGCCGACATTCAGCATTTTGTGTGGCTCCATCTGTCGGAAGTAACGTAACGAACGAGCCGGCAATATTGGTGATTCTGTTTACTGAACATTTAACCTTTGACTTCTAGATTCACTTTGTCGATTGGTGAACTGTACAAATCGCAGGCCATAAACTCATGTATCTGAGGGAACACTAACAGTTTTGCTGAATAAAATGTGTAGACAATCTATAGTTCATGGTTTTGCATTTAAAATGCAATTCGCATTAATTAATTAATCGAATAATTCTGTTTTGACTCACTTCCGGAAAAAAGGTCCTATAATTAAAGGTTTTAATTGAAAGGTGCCGATTTTAATAGAAAGAACAAAGCAACAACAAGTTAGTGAGACAGAACAGCAAAGAACAACAAATGTGACTGCAAATAATAACTAAAAACAGCTGACAGAACAACAACAATAAAACAACTGTGAAATTTTATTGAAAGCAATGAATCAGAAAGCTGAAGACAAGTTGGCAACACGATAAAAACATTATAAAAACACGAGAAAATAACATAATGGAAAATCCCACACAGGAACAGAAAAGAGCAGAATAGAACAGAACTGGGCGAACGGAGAATAAAAAAAAGAACGGAACAAATCAGAACAGAACATAATCAAAGGAACAGATAAGATAAGAACAGAACAGAACAGCTCTTCGTTTTATTTCCGATAATTTTTTATGTAGACTTGGCGCGGTTAGTCCAATACCCCTAGGACGTGAGTTCGACACCCAGTTCAAGTCTGAAGGCTGTTTCATCTATCAGGTCACATTATCATGATCTTTTGACATTATTTCGCCAATTAGACTGTTATCGGTAATTTTTATAAATGGCTATATCTAATAACGATATCTAATATTTATTTATTGATCCAGTGTTGTGACATCAGGTTTCTCTCTATTAGCAGATCCAGACGTCTTTGTGGCCAATCTAGTAGCGCGGTCGAGCATTGACCTCTAGCATCTGGATTTAGATCTTGGTCTAGCCATGTGTAAAGGGTGTTTTATCTTCACCTCATCGCTTTTGTTCAGTCAACTTTTGAGGAGAATTAATTGTCAGGACTGTTAACATTCTAGTCCAGAACAATATTAAATTTTTTAAATTATTCTCATGGATGTATGTGTTTTAATCGAAATAGTACCATCGAATAAAACAATATATATATATATATATATATATATATATATATATATATAGTACACAATACCAAGCACCTAATGGAAAATATAGATACATAATTAGATTGATTAATATATAGATATAAGCATGTATTGATTTATGAAAGTATAGGTTTGTATGGACATTTAGCTATTAGTACTATGAGGCCGTACCATCAAATATATGGAAACACACACACACACACACACACAGAGAGAGAGAGAGAGAGAGAGAGAGAGAGCGTACACGATTATTTATGATTATTTGTGAAACTCTAATTTTGACCACATTCTTTACGCTGCAGTAAGTTATATCGTGTCAGCAATTTTTCAGCTTTTGATGAGATTGTACCGAATGACCTTTGCAATTCTCCAGATTTTGACCTTGTTACTATCAGTCAGTCACCGCGGGGTGTTACAACCTCATCTACACGGGCGGCGGTAATTCGCCGTTCCTCCCCCGGTGTCCAGAGAATGAATGAACTATTGCAAGAAATGATGGCGGAGTGATAGTTGGATGTTTATAAGATAAAGCATTCACGAGGATCTTCGACAGAATTCGGTCATAAATAAATGCCACTTTGTTTATTTCGTCGATTTGGGGCGATGGTCTAAAATACGAACAAGTTCACTTCTCTCTGTCCAATCACTTAATGCAAATAGCCGAGGATCCAGATTAGCCGATAATGATAGGATACGATCTGTTCGGGTAATCGACCCTGAACAGTTATAATGTTAGCCGTACGTATTGTGGCATACAATAAATACGACCTTTATGGCTAACGAAACACAACAATAAATAACGAGATGAAGAGCACCGGAAGTCGAGTAATTGTGGGTAATATTCTTTTATATTTTTTTAAAGAAAATCTTCATATAACAAATAATGTGTTTCGTTCATGCTCTCTCTCTCTCTCTCTCTCTCTCTGTATCCGTCCCTGTCTATCTGTATGTATGTGTTTGTTTACATGTATGCCTATATATCACACATATATTGGCTGGCTGTAGCCGTGTAGCACGTATACACACAGTGCCTTTGTCTATCGTTTATTCAGCACTTCTGTTTCTATCCGTAGTCTGTTATTGAGTTAAGCCATCCTAGGGACCACCTGTTGGTTAGACAAACCACGGTCAGCTCTAAGGCTATATACTAACACTTACCGCTCTATAACACATCATACAGGTAGGCAGCGAGGGAATATGGCGAGAATAATACACTCTAGCCTGTTCGGGTGTGTTTATTAACACGTACCTACCCCACCGTCCACGGGACAGCCGAAATGACTCATCAAAGGCCAACACTTTGTAGCGAGCGGATATTTTTTTCGTAAATATTTCGTACACGTGTCTATACAGCTAGCTTACATCATCTTCTGTTTCCTTTGGTTTAGCGCTTATTAATAGCGGCTGCTAGGAATAGGCGAGACGTCGGAATGCCTTCGGAGACTATCCGATAAAAATGTCATATCTGTAGCGGGAGATATAATGTTTTGTTGATGGTGTTTAGTAATAACCAATAGGATAGAACAGCCGAGAATAAGTAAATACACGGGCGGGAGAAAGAAGTAGCCCCTAAGTAATTTTAAAAAAAAATTGTCTAGCAAATCTCTATGTGTCACCTTAAAGGTATTTTACCTGGGGCTCACATACCACTATTCACATCCCACACTACTCGTGGAAATAAACAACAAATGCACCGAACATCGACAAATAATGTAGATAAACAGATAATGTTTACTACATTTTTTGCTTTGTCCATTTACAAATTCCAAGCTAAACACAAAGTCGATATTTATTGTAATAGATACACTGTCTGATATGGGGGGGGGGGTTCTTGCACTCTTTACCCTTGGTCAGACTGTGTGTGTGTGTGTGTGTGTTGTGTGTGTGTTTGTTCCGATCGTGGCACTATGTGGGGGGGGGGTCATCTAAACGTACAATTGGCCAGGTTTATCCACGGAATGTATCATATATTCCAAATTCTTAAATTATTTATAATTATATCGCACACTACATTATAGACCATATCAGTGTCAAGTAATAGCCAGAGACATGGAATATCTGACATTTCGGGCATTATTATATTTTATACATCTTTTATACTACCTGTATATTTTTGCGATATAACGTATAATATCGTTTAATGTGCTAAGTGGGAGAATATACATATCCCGGTCCGTTCGTCTGTCTCGAACGGATATAATTAGGTGGTTAACCTGCCAGGATTTACAAGTGTTTATCCGGATCCAGGACAGTTTTTGGCTAATGTTTTGACAGCTTGAAGGATCCAGAGTTATCTATGTACTGGAAGTCAAGGCCGCTTAAAACAAGGCATTAATACATCAACGCCTTAACAACATAGACTAAATAGAGTTGATTATATTGATTGATGCAAGTACCAATTGTAAAATAATCGTCACTATAATATATCGCTTGATTATTGAGATTGTAGTCTCTTACCATTGTTAATAAACTAGTTATAATATCTTAATGTATTTGGGGAGAATCCGATGTTACGATATATATATATATATATATATATATATATATATATATATTTATATATATATTAAAAAAAAATATATATATATATATATATATATATATATATAACGTACCATTGTAAAAACAATCATCTATCTGTTATGGCTTCTCTCTTTTTCTCTCGGTTATATATATATATATATATATATATATATATATACATACATATATATATATATATATATATATATATTGTGTGTGTGTGTGTGTGTGTGTGTGTGTGTGTGTGTGTGTGTTCTATAGTCTCGGCTCTAGTCACACATGGTATATATAACCAAGGAGCAATCCCCTGAGGAAACATTCCACGAACACAGGTACATGAGCCGGATTTGAACCCAGAACCAGAATGTTTGCAGGCCACATGTGTGTGTGTGTGTATGTGTATGTGTGTGCCAGTGCACATGCCCGTACGTGTATATCAAAGCGAGCCTTTCTTTAATAAACAAACAACTTTTAACTGGTTGCTGTAAGACGTTCAGAGAGCGCGGCATTAATGTACAATTATCTCACTCACTTTGAAATACACAGTCATCATATATCCGATAACCAAACATTCCGGCAGGCCAATGTTCCGACAACCCAGTCTTCCGACATATTATTGTTTAGACGTAGGCCTTGTCATTAGACGCTAACAGTGACACTGATTTAAGATGCCGCCGGATATATATTTCTATCTACTCAGAGCCTGCGTCTGCTCACATGTATCTAGGCAGGATGAATGTTATTTTACGGCCAACGTTGTGCACGCGGAAGACTAAATGGGCCAAAACGACCACCCAGAGGTAATGAGGCGAAGTGAAACATGAAACATCTATCGAACATAGCTAGACCGGGATTTAGGTCCTAGTGGTAGAGGTATATATGACTAACGGCGCTAACCAATGAGCCTACGAAGACGCCCAATATATTTTGGGAGACCTCTAAGTTACAACCAATATTTGTGTTCGAGAATCCCAATACTAACACTCACTCATAGGCTAAAAGCAATGTATATCTCTCGTAAATGCTTGTATCAGTTGTAGTTTAAATGTGTTGTCATGGACGGGCGATGATTCAGACTCTGAATCTCCCATACTTTTCCTTCCTAGATGGGATGCTACCATCTCGGGGTCAAAACAACGGCGAAGGAACACCTGGCCGAACAACAGCATTCTCGACTCACCGACGAAGACATAGCGGGTTTTATGTTTAATCAGCAGCCCCCAAAAAAGAGAAAATTCCATTAACGTCTCCCGAAAACGTTACTATAATATATTCCGAGAAAACTAATAGCTTCAGTATCACACATTATCGCCCAGGCAGCTAAAACTTTAGTCTCACACGACAATAACGATTCCGGTCTCCATCCATCGCGAGACGAGATATATAATGATACGGTTTGATTCGAGATTCTTCGTTTCGGCATCTATACGTTTTATCATTTGCATTATCTAACAACCGAGACGCCAGAATGCTCGTCGGTTTTCAGTCTTCCAGAGAGCGGAGATTAGCTTCGAGACTTGCGTTCGTCTGATTTATGGCCGAGTGTCATTGGTACGTTTTTGCTTTAAGTACACACCTAGAATAAATAATGCCAAGTTGTCGAAATCGCTGTACTCAGGTGGCTAGGGTTAAAACAACAGTCGTGTTCGTATGCGTAAAATACTGAGACGCATGCGATTTTGCGCTTCCTGTCGGAAAATGTACTCGCTGATATGCAGTCTGTGTGGAGTTATGAAGTGCGTGGCAGTGTATGGCGCATCTTAAAGAATAAAAACATTCTTTGTCTTTCAGACTTAAAAATCTTATTATGACTAACCGTTAACAATCGATGAAAATATGTTAGCCAGGGTCCAAATTAGCCAATCAGACGAAGTGTAACAATGGTTGCTGCGTAAAGAGGTTGCTGATTGGTCGTTAATCAAGCGAGACAATTACTGAGCGATATTGAAGGACGTTAACTGTCTCTAACTAAGAACATCTGTTCAGCGTAGCTTTGCTGTAAGTGTCAAGGTTAAACATGTAATTTTGGGCTCGTTGTTAGCAATAAAATACCTAGTTATTCACGGGAAGACCACCTTGAACAGCCAACTCGTGAAAAAAACGTGAAACACAAATAAACAAGTGGTCTGCAATTTCTGCGGGATTAGTTCAGGTTTATAGTGATGTGTCATTGAACTTATCTATCTTCGGTGAATCCCCCCCCCCAGACACACACACACACACACACACACACACACTGAGAGAGAGAGAGAGAGAGAGAGAGAGAAAACCCACACGCATGCATAAACGTATATTCGGTTTAAAAGTAATGTTCACTCATAGATACCTTCGTTATAGTAATAATAATAAAACTGACATTTAATCCAGTTTTCTAACATGTTACCTGGTTGGTGTTTACAGGTAGAGTGTCATATTACGATAGTAAACTAATTAGTGATTTGTGGAAACTGGATAATGTTGCTAGTAACTAGGTACATACTATAAGGTTATGTGAAGGGTTATCTACTCACAACAAACAGTTACTTAGGCTAGTCACGCTATCAGGTATACTAATTACTTGTGGCTCTCTACGCCACCTGTCGGCCTGGTTATCTCAGTTCTGTTCAATCGAGCTTATGTATGATCTCAGTTATGATACGATCTTAACCGTGTATCTGTTTACTTTATTACATACTTATCAAAACACACGCGCGCGCGCGCGCATACACACACGCGCAAAATCAGCAACGGACAATGGAAACAACTGTACTCAGTCCAAGTCGTACAACTAGTTTGGATGGAAAAGCGGCAAGAAATAAGTTATGCTAAATTGGACTACATTAAGAGAGAGAGAGAGAGAGAGAGAGAGAGAGATTAATCTAAACATATTTACCCGTTTGTGATGAATTTCATGTTTAGCAAATTTAGCACCAAGAAGAAATATTTTGCTAGAAGTTTGAGTTTTATTAAAATGTATTTTTTAAGACGAGTTATTAACTATGAGCCCGTATAACTGTTATATAAGTTATAATAGTAGTATAATTGTTGGGAGGTACTAGTTATGACTGTCTGTTTTAGTTTGTATTGATTGATGTAAATTCTATATTGTCTTACCATCTACTTTAAAGATTATATATATATATATATATATATATATATATATATATATATATATATATATATTAAATATGTTATATATAATATATAATTTCATATAGATATGATATATTTACTAGGTATTTTTTATAACTGTCCATAAATTGTAAAATGTGAAGTGCATTATTAGTATCAGATGTTTGAAACGAGTGCCATCACTCAACCTACTGACAAAAATATAATTAGTTTATGGTGTATTTATTAAATTAGTTTCTCACATGAGATATAGTAAACCTAAATAATATACAATAAATTATATATTATAATATATATATATATATATATATATATATATATATATATATATATAATGTTTGTTTGAAAGATTTATAATGATCATGCTCTTTTAATTTATCCAATAACGGTGTTATTCATAACTAAAACATAATATAGCCAATCAGATTGGTATCAACTTTTATTAAAAGAAGCTGCTAGACAAAATAATGGCTAGAACTAGCATCAATGAAACTTGTATTGTTATTATTTGAATCCTCTTTAAAGAAGACTCACAGACAATGTATTTGATCTAACACCGTATCTTCCGATGTATATGTATGCCCTAATATTAATTTAATCCATTGATATTTCGTTGTAACCTGATTAAGAGAAGGTGAGTGCATGTATCATTGGATGGGTAGCGGATAGCATATAAGAGACATCAGGCTGAAAAAAGGTGAATAATGGAAGTAGTTCTTGTGACAGAATACGAAATGTTAAGAAAGAAAAATTCTGAGTTTTTAAAATTGTTTTGTTTACATCTCGTTACCAGGTTCAAGGGTCATTGAAAACTTTGCTATTTTCTATTTTGTTACTTATATATATAACTATGAGGATTAATATATATCTAGTAATATAAGATGATACACAAATAAAAAGATAAATCATCAGATTAGAGTCTCTGAGCCATAAACAATATTAATGATGTTGTAACATAGCTAACAGAACTGACAATATTACTGTTATTGTTCATGCAAAATTATTGTATCATCACCATGTAATATGTAATATTCTCCGAATAACAAGGTTAATAACTGTTTTTATTTATTGGTAGCATAACAAAAACGAAGTTGTCACTGTTCTTCTTGATATTCGTGTAATTTATTATAGCACAATTATGAGCCTAATTCAAACTAATCCAATATGACAGCTTCCTCAAAGTTGAGGGTTATTTCGTCATTAAGCTATTACAAATGGCTAGATGATAAGGCCCCCCCCCTATCATATTATATTCCGTGTTTATGCACACCACATACAGATCCCCTCCCTTGATATATTGTTATGTTTATCTTATAGGGTAGTATGTGGATATCACAGATACACATTGTATGGGTGGGTGGGTGTTTGGCGCTGTACTGTTGGAGATATTCCTTTTTAAGAACAAAGCATAAAGATTGAGTACGTATCCATCTGTCTCATTATCGTGGGCGGCTGATCACGTTCAATGGTGCTACCGTCTCCACTGAATTATTAAAAAATAAAGGGGGTATTAAAGACCCCCCGAGGACGTAACACACTGGCAGTAACGACCATCAGGGTATTTCGGCCCCATCTTACCGTACTGCACCCGTGTGAGTGGTGGGGGAGCTGTTTTTCAACCACTCCAACATAGAGGTGGTGCCGAATAAGCGACAGCCAGGGGATTCTCCCCGAAAACAAAACAAAACAAATCTGTCTCATTCACCAACCATCCGTTGACATACACTTAGGCCGCTGGTTATTATTATAAAGTCCAATCAAACGTGCTAATGTTTGCATCATGATTGCATTCATCGGGTCATAACGTGTTTCTCCTTCTGAAAAACCTTCTGACCTTTCGAGTATTGTCGAATCTCTTCTCTCTCGCACGGGCGGGCACACACACGCACGCACGCACACACGCACGCACGCACGTACTCACGCACGCACAGCCAAACCTTCAAACTGTATATATTTGTCCGTCCATTTGGAAGTTTGGGTTTGAGAGCCTGTTCATTATTTAGGCATCAACAAATATTTAAATTTAGTGCCAAATTGGAAAATACAACAAAAAGAAGAACAAAAGATAAATATATATTCTATTAGTAATAAAAATTCCAAATAAATTAAATCTATGTTACCTGACTGACAATAATGAAAGCAGGATTCGTTTACTTATGTTCTGATAATATTTATTGCAACATGATTTCGATAAATTTCAACAATTCCCATTATATCATGAAATACTTTAAACGTCGGAATACACAGACAATGTTAACTTACAGATAGAGACGATCGTGTGATGCTTAAACCAATATAAGCGTGAGTACTAATGATATATAATTGTTAATCGAGTGCTTATTTAAATATATGTTAGGCAGGACACCTATTTAGAGAGTGTGCCCAATCGGTAATTCATGCACAGCTTAGTATATGAGGCATCCTATTATAACGTTCCTGTTTTAAAGAATCCGTCATTCTCATACGTACCCTGTTATTACGCACCTGTCAGTGGTATGCCTGAGGAAAACACTTAAAGGTAAAATATTTTAAAGGTAAAATATCCCCAAGAAATTTCAAACAACTGACAGTTTAGCTATTAACACTTTTTAATAAACAGCAAAACATCACCTGATATGGTATTTAATAAACCCATTGGCCTGCTCTATTGTCTGAACTGCGATCAATAAAGGCCATTTCTAAAGTGAACAATTATACAAACGTTAAACTTTTATATCGCTTTCCCCCCTTTTTATTGCCCACCTTCCCACGTTAGCCAGCTTATTAGCCTTTCCCTGGAGCTAGGCGCCTTTTTCAGCTTTTGCCTTAAACTCTATCGGGTTAATTCTTGCATCTTTCGATTATTTTTCATGGAAATAGAATGTGGTTTCTTTGAATTTCCGGTGAGAAAATATTTCCAAGTCGAATCCAGACGAAGGCAGACTCGTTATAGCAGACGATATTTTGTCAAACTGTAGAAACGAACACATCTGTCTGTCTATCTATGTGTGAGTGGGGCGCACGAGTGTGGCTGTGTGTGTGTGTTATTGTATATATATATATATATATATATATATATATATATATATATATATATATATAATCCTGTCTACCTAGTTCTCTTCCAGTATATTTATTATTCGTCTCACTAGCTGTCTGGCTGTCGACATTTTCAATAATAATGAAATCACCAAATTTAAATAAAAACTAAATTGTTATTTATTTTTCAGGCTTCCTGTTTCTGTATTAGTTATTTATCCAGTCGTCAATATAAACAATTATCCTGATAGATACCCTTGTAGTTCAGCATAATCCCGAACGCGATCCGTACACTCTGCGTATTCCTGTTGTTCTCCGGATCGAAACGAGTCACGTGATACACACGAGCTAGGTGTTTCGCCACATGGTCGGTCACGTGATCTTTCAGGAAAACAAATCACGAATCCTGTTGCAACAAATACGGTCACAGACGAGCAAATATACACACAGTCTCGGATGGCAGTTTTAGATAATTTCTATTGGCATTAACTCAAATATTGAGGTTGGTTTCTTCCGAAGACGAGATCTCAAACTCTCTCAAACTCTCGTATGAAGGATCGGGATACTAAACCCGAATACAGACGTTGGTTGGGATCAATTGTTTTAACTTGAAGCAAATTTCAGCGTTTTCGTACCAGTTGGTTACATCTCGACGATTGGATGTTTTTCCTTCTGCCAAATCTTAGACACAAACCATTAAATAAACCGGGAAGTAAAAAAATGGCCGACAGAAGAAATACACGAATACTGAACGCGGCCATATTGGTTTTATTGATGATGACGTCACATCAATTCTGTGGGGTGTTTTATTATCGTGAACCGTTCATCTGGATGGATCTCGTTATAATTGTCTTATATGTGTGGTCATATTATTTAACAGTAACAAAAATATTTAAATAAATATCAGATTTATACTTCGGTAATCATCTGTATAAATCGATCAGGAAGATGATGATGTCATCAACAATGATCGGTTTTATTATATTTACACACTATCCTTAAAAGGAATGGTGTAGGCTGTAAGATATGTATATATGTATGTATGTATGTATGTATGTGAGTGAGTGTTCTGGGATGCCTACAACTATACATGCATATAGGTATCAATAGATTATGTAAATTTTAATTATCACTTCTAAACACACGCACGCACGCACGCACGCACGCACGCACGATTAAAGCCACCAAATACGTGAGAGGGAATATGTTTTTAGTCTTTCTACCCACCCTAGTAACTAATGCGATGCATGAATGACATTTGCAGTGTTTGTTTACACCAGTCGCCATTTTCATTGAGCTGTGACGTAAATCGTCCCACAAGAAATAGTTAAACAGCTGCCAGTGGCCAAGTGCTGTGTAAACAAATGGCTAGTACGTAATATAACTGAGGAAAAATTAAAAGAAAAAGGAAGACGAAGCTCATCACTTATCAAAACACACAATAAATATTCTAAATTCTTTTTGGGGACTATTAGAACAGGGAGATGTTACCTGCGTTGGGCATGCGCATGCGCATCGGTTTCCGATTTACAATTTATTGTTTTGGGCTTTTCTAAATCATTAAATCTCGGATTTCAGTGAGAGCTAGTTCGGTCTGGGGAAGGTATTATCGCTTGACGGCAATATGGGGAAAAGGGAAATGAAAGATCCTTAGGAAAATCCTTTGATCCGGTATCCTGGTGGGCTATTGTGTTAGAGCACCTAACGCGCCATGGATGTACAGATTGGATGACAGACGGACGGACGGAAGTCAACACTGGCAGACGGATAGACAGACAATTTCTCATTGCCCGGTATACGGTGTGGTTATGTGTCGATTGAAGGACTAGTCAGTGGACGACGAATATCCGTCAACGTACTATCCAGATAATCCGGAAAGTAGGAAGTTGTTCCTTCGAGGTATATCCGGAATAGTTTATGTTTACTTCTGGACTTCTACTGGACTGTGCCACGAGTTAAAGAAATAAACAATCTGAAGGTTATAGAGCTTTTTCCTGGCGAAGGATTCTTGATATTTAGAGGGTATACAATATACACTATTCTGGATTATGATGTATAAAATAGTTCATATCACAGGACTCTATCAGCAATGTTAGGTTTTTGGTATTGTTCGGGGCTATCAATCTTAAGTTATTTGTTATAAAAATGAATATAAAGCAGAAAATTGTGGACATATTCGCATAAACACACACACACACACACACATGCGCGCGCGCGCACAATTCGAAATTTCTTATAACTGGGGATCTTTTATATCTTTATGCAACACGTATTTCAAGAAGTTGGTGATGTGTTGGATGTTGTGTTTTCAACATTTTGCGTGTTGTGTTTTATCACGTTTCTGACAGAGCGTTGTATTTTGTCATCGGTGTGTTTATTCGTATTTCCTTTTAATGTATTGGAAATATGCTGCGTGTATTTATTATGTTACAAACACCCTCTGTGCTATATTTTCCTTGACATGTTATGTTTTTATGTTTTGTTCTGTGTTTCTTTCAGACTTCTGTTTTCTATACTCTGTTTGTGTTATGTTTCTATAACGTGCTGATGGCATTTCTCTTCTACAATGTTTCGAATATTTGGCATTCTGTACGGCAAGTCATATTTCATTAGATTTGCCCTGTACCGTCACCTAGGTTGATGTGTAATGTTTCACGGCCACATTTGGGCACAAGGTAGGCCAAGTGGGCCGAGCGATCTCCAAAGGTAATAAGTGAAAGATGAAACACCCTTCAGACCTGCCCACACTGAGATTTGAACTCAGGTGATTGAGATATGTGGCCAACCGCGCTATCAGTTAGACTGCGGAGGGATGCTGGTATGAACTGAACACCAAGATCTGCGAGGTTTATCAGTACAGCAGCTAATAAAACATTAACTAGTACATCAGCTACTAACAGCCATTAATCAAGTTAAATTTAAAAAAGAAAAATCATCTGCTGCCATCTAGCGTACGATTGCGGCTCTAAAGGTAGACGGGGAGTGGCGTTAATAGCGGAAATCCTGTTACCATGGTTACCTAGAGAAAAACCTATTAAGGCGCGTAGAAAAGAAAATGTTGCCAATTAATTAAAATACTATTATATTTTATGCAATAATAAGTTATCAGCTTTTGTTTGCAGATTTTAACCTTCATAATAAACAAAATATAGGAAATAGCTTGACATATAATGTAAACAAAGAGATAGATAGACAGACAAGAACTGGTGAGGGATTGCAATGCTCAACATGAGAAGTCACATCTCTGACTATTCGCACATATGTTGTATTGATGACTCGTGATTATCTGTGCCGGTGCTTTATCACACACACACACACACACACACACACACACACACACACACACACACACACACACACACACACACACACACACACACACACACACACACACACACACACACACACACACACACAACCTTTAAGTCTAAATATAGTTTTATAGGCTAGACAGCTGATAGACAGATAAAGCTATAGATATATAGACACACAGATAAGTAGTTAGACAACTAGTAGAAATCCAACAAAACAACTCTACATAATAATTTAGCAAATCTTTTCTTCAACAATTGAAAGAAATGTCTGGATTTAATCATTAACAATATGTACTAAGTTGAACCACATCTGTCGATATAACATCTTATGATGAACTTATCAATGGAATCTTTAGTATAAGGGGACTCAGGGGATTAAAATAGGGAATACCATAAAAAATAGGGATATATATATATATATATATATATATATATATATATATATATATAGTAAGGGATAGAAAGTGTAACAAAGGCAAGAAGAATAGGGTAGGCTCTGTAATATAATGATTGAAGAATGTAAACAATGCTAATATTACGAGCTGTGAAATTGACGGGGTCAAAATGGGGAAACTTTGTTTACATTGAAAAGGGATGGTGGTGGAATATTGTGAATTCTGAAGGTGTTTAGGAGCGGATGAAACAGCCCGTAGATGGGCATAGTAGGAGAACAGTCGAGCTGTAAGGGATTAATTACAAGATACATCTGTCCTGTTCCTGTTAACCATCTGTTCTCCATATGACATCCCCACATCTTTCCCATATCCAGATGACGTTCGGCTTCCACCAAAGCACAAAACTCAACGTGCTTCCTTAGCAATGCTACGAAGCAAACGATCGACTCGTATCCCGATATTGCTAAACACTAGAGGGCGCCCATTCCAAGGAGTCCGACGATCCAGAACATTAGGTACGTTCGGGATACAATGAATGTGTTCCGATAAGACGGTAGTTGGGTCACGTGAGGTCGCCGCTCCCTCCCTAGCTCAGCAATATAGCGGTCAGTACACCAGTACAGCAGTGTATATAGCCGTGCTGCTGCAGGTACAGCACCCAGTACGTCAGTACAGCTCTTTGTACAGCACCCAGTATAATAGTACAAAAGCTACTACACTAGTACATGTTCCAGGTATCCCGTTCATTTCACCCCCCTCCAGGTGTCCGCCATAATGGTCTGTTCGTGTTGAAGGAACTCCGCCATGTTTTTCCTGGGGAGAGGCCATTTTTTGTGCGCGGAGCCTTCATTTGTCTTTCAGGATCCATTCTCGGTAATTTTTCGCCGGATAAGAAGCGAGTTTTATCCGGATAGTGGTTTTTGCCGGACTCTCGTCTGCTCGGTCATTGAATTGTCTTGGCCTGGATTAGGACGGAAAATGTTACAAAACACGATTGTTTACGAGAAAAAGTTGATGCTTTTTTAGGGGATTACAATCACCAATTTGTGGCAGCCATGTATGACCATGACGTTTAAGTGTTATTCACGTGCAGGGGATGTATTAGGAAAAATAATACACGTTTTTATAGTGCTTCGATGGATGTCATAACAACGTCACACTTAAATGATGACATCCAGTGAAATACTGCTCATTGATTAAAACGATGGTTTTATACAAAGATCACAATTTGATGTCATATTTTGAGGATGTTAGTTGTTTATAACAGACAGTGTGCTGTTTATATCGCTGTCCGGGAGTGACCTTAGTGCTCGTAATCTTCAATTCCGGATGAGCAACGACTCAAATCAGAAGATCTGGTTCTCTCTATTGAGCGATTTCGTTTTGGTTTGCTTCACTGACGACCAAACATCGAACAAAAATGGCGGAACAGCATCACCCGGAGACCTCCGCCTCGCTTTCTTGACCCAGAGCTATGCCGGGAAATAGGCGCCAACGAGCCGTTCCCCTATTATCGCCTGCCACGTGATCACCCGCAGGCGATAATAGGTCGTATTCGGACGAGGCCGACGAATGAATATTAACGATAATTATTTCGACTGATGGCTTATGATTATATGACGAGTGTTTGTCCGTTTTCTGGGTCCCGGATGAAGACAATCAGGTGATGGGAGCAGGAGAGATGAGTTCATTGAGCGGGTAGGTGTCACTGATCGTATTGTCATAGTAAAACAGCCAGCACAATATATATATATATATATATATATATATATATATATATATTGTGTGTGTGTGTGTGTGTGTGTGTGTGTGTGTGTGTGTGTGCTTTACCCGAAAGGTTATTGACCTCAGTTGTACCAATGTAAGAGCCTTTAGACTTAAGCTGATTAAAATTTCCGGCACAAAACAATGTTTTAATGTAATATATCAGACGCCAGTTGGCCTAAAATTCCTTTGGGGACCCAATCCTTGATTAGAATCGTAAAATAGCATTCGGTCACTGAGTGGATCATACATTATGGGATGTTGATATCAGTAAAGGTCCTGTGTACCTTGTTTCTTGGTCTCCATTCGTTCAGTCAGCTTACTCATTATTTACACCTTCGTTTTTTTTTAATGACAACTAGTTACTTATAACTAAAATTAGCCCCCCCCCTCTCTCTCTCTCTTTCTGTGTGTGTGTGTGTGTGTTTGTGTGTGTCCGATTTTACCTAGGAAGTGGACATTTTACAAAGTGAATTGTCTAAAATATCGATCAAAATTGACGCGCAATGATTCGTTAGATGTTTATTACGTCATATTTAGCTTTAGGTTCGATCGCAAATTTAGTATAATTGTAACTCAACCATCCTCTGAAATACTAAATATTATATACACGACAAATAATAAGCTTATAATATTGATAGTGCTTTACCAATAGAACAGTATATAAGGAAATATTTGTATAAATATTTTACTATTTGTGGAAAACAGTCTGGTAACACACACACACACATGCACAAGCGCGCCCACACATGCACGCACAAGCGCATACAGCCACGCACGCACCTTTAACTTTTTAAAGGCCCCACGCTGCCTATACAGACATAGCAAAAAACATGTGTTTGCTTACGTTATCCAGGAGAGCATTGTTTGGATCCGATTATGACACTAGTTTGTCATCATCCAATAAGAGATAAGTTTCGTATCATGTGATCTACCTTCTCTGTGTTTACGTCATTTGCCTATTTATCCATTCAGTGGGTATGACGAGCGTGTTTTCCTGTTGGATTTCCCCAAATGAGATTTCCATCAGCCAGCGTTTGTTATCAGGCGGACACTGATTAGTGATGGATCAGACTTTTAAGGATTTGGGTATGATGAGGATCAGATAATGTGAACGAAGACTACAAGAAAGATTCCCAGGTGAAGGAATTGGTGATGATGGCTGAAATATCCCCCAAACAAGACGATAGTGAGTCGTTCCAAACCTATTGATGGCATGCGGGAGAAAAACAGTCTACTATTGTCTATCAGTACTTGTTAAGTTCATGACCAGAATCCACAATCTATGGATCGATATGAGTTCAATGCCCAGAAGCATTAAACCTATTTGTTCATAATCTCAGAGGTCATTATATCATGCCATGCCAACAAAAGAAAAAGACAAAATTGTACCGGATATGAATTTGTTTTTACAGATCCATCTTTGTTTTTACAGATCCTATATGATTTTTAACAACATAGTATGGCATTTGTGTCAATTTTATTAATCAAAATTAGTTTGGATATATCTCCAGTCATGCTCAGACATTTCTAATGATAGATTTATTACTCATATGTGACTAAATATTGATAATTATCAACTAATTTGTCAGTTTTACCAATAATTAACTGGAACACGGGCAGTTTATTGATAACATGTGGGCGATAAATCGAAAACTTGTATTTTAATATGTACTTAAAGGCTTAATAAACATATTACCTGAAATTGCAGGTAATACACATGACCTCAAAGCTTATATCTGTAATTACAGGTATGGGTCAAGGTAGCCGTAAACGTAACTAGACACGGATACATAAATGTATACGCACACGTATCAATACATCCATCGGCACACATACACACACACATACACGCACGCACGCACACACGCACGCACGCACGCACGCATATATATATATATATATATATATATATATATATTTTCCATACTGACATAGATATGCTATCTGACACAGGCAGTACCTATCAGTATTGTTAAGTTCATGACCAGGATTCACAATCTATGGATCTATATCAGTTCTGGATGATGGCGCTATCGCTTGACGGACAAAGCCAATACAACGAAGCTTCTATCTCTTTGTTTGGTTGCTATCCTTTGCCAAAGTACAGTCAAAAGTACAGTCAAAAGTACAACCAAAGGTTCCAGCTTCGAGGAGACCGTACACTGACCAGGGTTCTCTCTACATATTCTGATCTGTGTAAGCAGACGTACCGTGGATCGCATATTATCCAGTGTAAATCAGATAAACATATCTGATGAATCATCGGTGAAATTGATGCCACTATTAGACCTCATTGATAAATATTTATATTTATTGGATTCTTCTGGATTGTTCGTTGATGCATCGATGTTGTTTGTGTGACGTATTATTAGACGGGTGTGACGTATTATTAGACGGGTGTGACGTATTCCGTGTTCTCAGATATGGCAATGAATTTTTCGTTGCCGTAACCCCGACACGTGACCTTTGACCGTGGAATCTGTGATCGTTAAATCACCTGTCTAACCGGAAACTGGAATAACATAGTAACAATGCACGAAAGGTAAGATAATGACAATAACAGAGATACTCATTCACTAGACGTTGTAGTAAATAGAACTTCCAGAGTGAATTAGCAATAAGCAGACGACAGCTGGAAGGCAGTTATTAATGGCCGACGTAAACATGGCCGTTTTTTGTGTGGGATTTTTGTTGTTAATTTTGTTTTGTTATAACCGTGGGGATATTTGTGTTTGTTGTTTGTTTAATGGATATTCTACACATATATATTCAAACACATATATACACACACGTACACGCACGCACACAATCTCGCACGCACGCACGTAGACACACACACACACACACACACACACACACACACACACACACACATATATATATATATATATATATATATATATATATATATACTCATACACACATATTCATCCATACTTATCTGTACCCTTATGAATTATTCAGTACTTGTACTTACGATTAGAGATTATATGTGCCAGTGCCTTATTCCACACTGCTAAAACACACAGACGCGCGTGCATACACATATACACATACGCGCGCACACATCACTAACATTTTAAATATATATAATTATATATATATATATATATATATATATATATATATATATATATATATATATATATATATATAGGTTTGTTAGATACATAAAGTATATATTAATAATATAACTTGTTTAAGTTTAGTTATAGTAGACAGCAATTGGTATTCCAAAGTAACATACCATAGACAGTCATATGTTAATTTGCACCCCCCCCGCTCCTCGATATCCTTCCCCTCTCCATCCCTGACTCAGTTCTCCCTCTCTGTGTTCTATCAAGCCAGTACCACTCTGTAAACTGATCCTGAATAGCACCGATTGGTAGCCGCCACTGATTCGTCCTTCACCTCTTTTCTATCCCGAATGTTAGTGATTTGGGGGAGTTTCACGAAAGGTGATGGCCTCTGGACAGAATATAATTACACAGGTCCTGGAGCGACTTGGGGCCTTTCTGTTTTCATTTAGATCACTAGTTCTGGATCGTTTCTCAGGATATCCCCTATTTTGCCATTCCCTCCGTGACGTAGCTCAGGTAATCGCCCCCCCCCCCACAAAAAAAAATAACTACGCGCAGATCGGAATCCATTGTTATGGAGCCCCGGATCGACCATTATTGAGCACATCCAGACTATAACACGTTCACTATCCGCCTTAAATAGCCACAAATAAGACAACACGACGGCTAGGTTGGTCTATTTATGTCTTCAGTGTAGCCATTGTTTATGTTGATAAAACTCATCCACAGCTAAATCATGATAGATAATTATAATAAGCCTTTTGTTTGCTCTAAAGACGCAAATAACTAATCATCAAGATATCAATGTATTTAGATTGAACCTAATGTGAATAGTTATACAACTGAATAACAAAATATAATTATGTAGTACATAATATGTAAAAACACCAATAATAAAGCGGAATAAAGATGACTTATGACATTGCTGTTTATGGAAAAATTCAAAATATTAAAACATTTCGTATCTCATACGTTGATCATCTGAATGTTTACAGTTTAATACGCATTATAGGCTAGTTGGCGGATGGCATATTAATACGTGGGATAGATTTTGCATGACTCTCTAATCCCGCAACAGACGGCTTGATCCAGACTTTTAACAATAATCATAATCTTATATCTAATGTGTGAGCTTAATCCCCTCCCAAAAATTTTTTTACGAGTTTATTACAAATGGTTTCTCTTCTTTATATCTCCAATGACTGCTACAGATCTTGTTTCAGTTTGTATGTGTTCTGGATACTACACCACGCCATCTATTGGTCATACTCTGCGCAACGATAACAGTCTTTTATCTGGATAGAAAGTTAGTGTGGGGGCGCCCCCGTTAATTTTATATCAACTAGATTTACGTTTTTTTACAATCGATGTGTATCAAAATTCTTATTGTATTATAATAACAGCTCCTGGTGAAGGTGTATCAAAATAATTATTGGATTATAATAACAGCTCCTGGTGAAGGTGTATCAAAATAATTATTGTATTATAATAACAGCTCTTGGTGTAGGGCAAAGGAAGTGAACTTATCGATAAATTCTTCATTTTTGGTGCGTATCGCCTGGATGAGGAACTAATCAAAGCCATTTTGTTGATATCCACTATAAGTCTGTTATCCGAGGAATCTTTGCGTGACAAAAACTTCAATATTACGGTATTTATTTTAACTTGATAACAATTAGCAGACATTTCAAGTATCTTAGTAAATCATACTATATCCGGTACTTATATATATATATATATATATATATATATATATATGTGTGTGTGTGTGTGTGTGTGTGTGTGTGTGTGTGTGTGTGTGTGTGTGTGTGTGTGTGTGTGTGTGTGTGTCCGGATGGGAATGTACTTTCAGGATTGTCTTGTGAATCACATGTGAAATTCCGATTACTTAACAGTATTTAATTCTACAGTGCAGACAGAATGTTGTACATTTAATAGAGATTCCAAAATAACGTTTTGCGAATGATACTCGGAATGGGCGAGATTTAATATAAATATATTTATCTAAGCATAACATGGCCACCATATGTAAACACATCCGTAGGATGTGTATTAGGCACACATCAGATTGATCTATAGCCTCACTGACATCATTGGTTTCGAAACATTAGGACCGACAATTTAACAAGAACCCACGAATATAGAGCCAAACCTCGGTTTATCTCCTGTAGGATCCGTGTAAGACCTTAGAGATAACAACTGTGTTATAAATCGTATTTAAAGCCCTGAACATCAGTTATAGAAAACAAATACAGATGTTTAGGTGCTGATTCTTGGTCTATTTCTGTATCATTCGAATAAATACACATCTGTAATGTGGTCTGAAGGTTGTGATACGGTTGTTAGTATTGAAAATACGTGATATTTTAACTGGTTCGGGGGTGGAGTAGGGAGGGGGGGGGACATACGATACTAAACATTCAGATAATTATTTGTTTAACTCCGGCGTTGGTTGCATCTCCAACATATGGCGGACGGTCGACTGCTAAGGGAAGAATCCTACAAACACAGGGAGCAGTCTGATTCGCCCACAGAACCTGATGATTTATAGCGTAACGCCTTAATCACTGCTCTATCGGAGCCACTAAGGCTTTAGAGAATAAACCTGTATTTGGAATCTCTTTTATACAAGAAATACTTCCTCGTAGAATAAACAATAAATTATATAGTGGACGCTTATAGCAAGTCTTTTAAAGAGACCCCGATATATTATAACTGTCAGACTAAAAAAATATATATATATTAATTTCATTCGTAAATATATCCCTTTATGATCATTGGCGTTTTACGGCCACTTTTATGCACATAGTAGGTTAAATGGACCGAGGCCATATCTGAAAGGTGTTTCATCTTTGACATCGCTTCATTACCTTTGACTTCGCACAAAAGTGGCCGTAAAACATCAATCATCATCATCATCATCATCATCATCTTCGCCGATGTTCGCAAAATACCATTCCGTATCAGTTCCGTGCCAACTTGAGAAATATTCTGCTGAATGACGAATTAAAACACCGGAACGTATTAAAAATGTGTCACTGTCACGCTCTGTAACTGTTTTATTAAAATTTTAGCCAACAATTAACTATCAATAAAGCCGAACCTGGAAGTAATGAGTAGCGTAGAAGGATGGATTGTCGGTGTATCAAGTTTTATTTACCAAAATATATATGTTGTGTGTCCCGTCTACTAATTGAGTACTTTGAGTTAATGAGCTAATATGTTTATGCCAAACATAAGGATCTATTATCTTCCTTGTTTATATCATCCATCCCCGATAGGACACTCGGGTATCTGGGGGAATGCATGCCTGGGTATGACGTACTATGTGAGTTGTTCGACGGTTTTATTGTGATTGACTTATGACTAATAGAAATTCAGACCACACGTGACATGGAATAGCATCTTCTTGCACATCAGCCCTGAACGTGTCCTCGTATATTTAGGTTTTAAAAGCCAGTTCGTTTCAATTTATGCAGAAGAATGAGCCGTAAATATCTGAAATTAGCATCGAACCATCACGGAGCCTGAAACTCTCTCATAACTTGACAAAATATTCGTATCAGATTTTTGGTCACTTTCAGCGTTTGTCTTCAATACGAACTCTTTGTTTACATCTAGCTCTGTGCGGGTGATCTCTTTACTAGGAAATTAATAAATGACAGGTTGTGATTTATGACATGGGTAGAAGTCTCGCGAGAAGAGAAGTTAACAATCTTAAATTCAACTACAGTCTACTTGAATAGATTATACAGAAAAACAGACACTATCTGCTCTAGATTTGACATATAGGAGATGCCCTTTATCTCGTAATGGGGGGAAATCTCGGCCAATTAAAGCACATTCGGAATATAGTGAAAATAAAAATGGCTCAAATCTACACATAAAATAATAAAGTTCCATGTAATACTGGTATCTGTATAGCTATGCTGGCTGTTTGACAACGAGAAACTTCCCAATACAGTGTTTACACTGGAGGGTATAGATGCATGTAAGTGGTAAACATGGTAGACGGTTGTAATCCTTTCTTTCTAATTGTAGGGTCCGTTTAAGTAAATATTGATACTGCACATCCGCCGTAAATGTATTATTCGTACTTTAAGGTGGGCTAAATACTAAAGATTATTACCTGTAATAGCACTTATTGATTAATTACATTGAAGAGTATATATAAAATAAAGTTGGAATTGTGTTATTGGTTATATGTAATTTACTAGAATATAATATAATATGGGAAAATCTGTACATTTTCGCATAAAATCGTATTTTATATGCCGTCATCATTCTGATTGGTTGCATCGTATTTATGTTTGTATGCAAATTAAGATTCAGGGGGTTATCTCTTGTATGTGATGATGTCTTAGGAAATATACGTAAGCGAAACAAAAACGTTCAGAGTACAGAACGTTTAAACATGGATGGCGAAAAATTGCATCTGAGTTTAATAATAAATCACTGGGGACAAAAATAATATATGTATACAATTTACGACATACAACATACAAAATCTGTTTGTTTAAATTATTTAGTGAGTTTATAAAATTTTCCAATTATCCCACATTCTAGTTAACCGGATTGCTTAATTTATTTAATTCGGTTTAAGGACACTAATTACATACCTGATTCCATCAGCGTTGTCTTTTAGGAGGGGGAGAGTTTTGGACATTTTATCTGTGTATGCTTATAATATTTTGTCATTTCCATCGATAACAATATTTTGTATCAACTTAAAATATTTTAAAATTTAGAATATCTATTATCAACTCTACATAAACATGATTAGATATTTGGAGTTACATGCTTACTTCAACAATATTGAAAGGCTCTACTTAAATGGGGAAAATATTAATTGAAAATAGCTTTTCTTATAAATATGTTACAAGTAATGAATATTGGTCATTTGTTATGATATATATATATATATATATATATATATATATATATATATATATATATATATCGGAAAATTATTCCAATAAATACCAGAGATAATAATGATGATTAAATTACATCTGTACCATGTTTTGATGATGTCAGCAGTGTATGTCTGTCAGCGTGTCATAACGTCAGATATAATTTATCTGATGAACGGAATGAAGCTAAATGATTTCCATTTTACGTCATATTTTTTGACTGATGCGTTTATATAAGATTAACTGATGAGACAGATATATCTCAAAAGATGGACGAAATTATGAGAAAACGAATAACGTTTTGCTCTATATTCGTCATAACGTCTCGAAAGCGCCGACAGAGTTAAAAAAAAATGCTAACACACGTTTTTGTCGCATCCCAGAAACGTTAACGTACGTAAACAGACCGACAGAGGTGGTACAGAAGATGGTCGATATGAGTAACACGATAAATGTAAATGACTTGTCTATGGTATCAGAAAATGTCTGTTCTGTTAATGTCGTTATTGTCTCGGCATCAATAATAACAAAACAGTCATATTACCATTTCTCTCTCTCTCTCTCTCTCTCTCTCTCTCTCTTCCTCCTCCTCTCTCTCGCTTCCTACTAGTTTGTTCACGTATTAAATGTTACGTTATCTACTAACATAATGTCGCTTTTCGACCGTATCGCCTTCTGGAAAGATTTCAGAGCCGAGAATCAATGAGCAGAAATCAATCCGGTAAATGGCCTTCTGGATCCGTAACATTAACCAGGATCGACTGCGAGCTAAAGCAGACGACCAGCGCTGATTGGCTCCACCATCGAGGTGATGTTTGTCTATTGACCACCAGGTGGTGTTATACTCACATAATATGACATATATCTGGTCTATTACTAAATTTTACTTCTATCACTCATCATATACGCTACTCATCGTGGCTCAGCAGTAGAGTGCTGGATTCAGTTATGATTGGACCTCGATTATAATCGGCCGGATCATTCATTATTCAAAGTTTTCATGCTAGTTAGTTGTTTTCTTTGTACCCAAATCTTCCAAACTGTACAGTTAGAGAGAGAGAGAGAGAGAGAGAGAGAGAGAGGTGGGGGGGGTGAGAGGGAAAGAGGTGGAGAGAGAGAGAGAGAGAGTATACTTCGTGGGAGGTGTCAGTACTGATACTCTATTGTACATCGCAATAAGTGAGCAGTTTATTTAGTCGTATCACAGAGAGCGAGTCTGCGGGGAAACTTCACATAAAGCCGGGTATAAGCTGGATTCGAACTCACAGAGGAATGTTTGCGTTGCGGTTCTCAAGCCACTACGCTATCCGATGTCACGAGGGAAGAACTAATAAAATCAACAATTCTAAATTTGGAATAATAAATAAACAACAAATAATGCTGCCTGGAACGAAGTATCCGTAATAATGCAGACGTCAACAGAAGTCAAGGACGTGGGTTCGATTCCGGGCCAATGTCTGAAGGCTGTTTGATGGTAGCTTTCAACTGATCCTCCCTTTTGGACTACATTGTGCAGAAAGGTGACACCCAAACAATAACATTTACCTCGTGAGAAATCCACAAAATCCCAACCTAACCTTCGCCCGTTAACGAAGAACTTAATTTAATTAAATTGATCAAGGTCAGTTTATGCTCGTTACCTTTACCTACCTCACATCATTTATATAAAACAGTAATTGTTTGAACTGTAAATGTTTATCATAGTTTATGGTGTGTGTGTGTGTGTGTGTGTGCGTGTGCGTGTGTGAGGGGGGACTTTGTTTAATTAATCAATGCGAAGATGAGACATCAGGATGTTTAACTGTATACCAAATATGTCAAAATACTGTCTATGTCGAGATTTGGATCAAGCGAAGCGTTTAATAAACAAAATTCGAATTTGCCGGTTAAAGTAAGTCCAGACGCTGATTGGCTAAATGCTGAGAATATACCGATAAAATCTGACCAATCATAGTCCTAGAAAGATTCTTAAATGAGAAAGTTCTAACTACTAGTAATAATACTATCACCTTTACTAATATTCATCAGATGCTGATTTCTGAGCTGTAATCCTTTATCAGGTCCAGGTCTATGGTACACTGGTTTTGCAAAATTGAAACTATCATGGACCGAGAGTTGGCTATACTTGAAACAGTTCCAGTATTGCTATAGTAGCTATAAGTTGTATACAACTTATTGCTGCTTATACTGAAACCGACACAACACCACTATTAACAACAACAACAACAACAACAACAACAACAACAACAATAATAATAATAATAATAATAATAATAATAATAAATAATAATAATAATAACAGTTTGGGTTGCTCTATAAAAAAGCCTAGATTAGTTTGTTAGCCAGGACTGGAAATAAATTGTATATAAATATATATATATATATATATATATATATATATATGATGTGTGTGTGTGCGTGTGCGTGTGTGTGCATGCATCCCCATATACATGTCAATAATATTCTTGGCTTCGTATGTTGTACAATTAATAAATCTAAATGAGCTAAAATGATATATGATATTAGTAGACATACAACATATCTAATTCTTCTTCGAGTTATCTTCAATTTCACTTTCCAGCATCAGTTATTATCAAATCATAAAGAATCATTCAATCAAGAATTGACAGCTTCTTGAATGTCGGAAAATTTCAAACTCACATCGATAGTTTTATCGTGGCTTCTAGTAATGTTAAATTTTAAGTTTAGCTGATACGGCGGATCAATATGTCCCAAAACTAGCATTTTGTCTCGACTTAACAAGCAATATACATTTTGAGGCAAAACATTCGCCATATCAGATACCTGTATTTCCTTTGATTTATGTTTAGATCTAAGGTACGCTTGCATCTAATAGCCTGACATAATAATACCAGTATTCAAATATCAAACAAAATACCAATTCTCTTTTTATATGTAAGTCAAACACAAACACAGATGGACTAGCGTTGTTGATGTTTCCACATAATGAGAAGTCACAATAATAACACAGTACCGGCAACTTGTCGATTTATCTCTTGTAAAACAAAAGAAGAAGGCTTTGAATTTCTGAAACCAATCTGATTAAGTAAATACATGTTTATTTAAATTTCTTTTATTTGTCTTTCGGTGATCAGTCAAACTTACTTTACGCATACACTTGAAATATAAATATACCTCTTCACAACGGATGGTGAATATGCATACCAATGAGACACGGAGATCAGTTACCTGAATGAGGATCAACTATCAATATTTAACAGTTTTCATGAATCTAGAGCACAATTTTAGGTAAATTGAGTATTAAGTATAGTACATGCCATATTCTAACCTGTAACTTTTGTAATAAATGAGAGCCACAAAAAGGTAATGTTCAAAATATTGAAGCACATATTATGTAATTATATAGCATTAGTTATAGTTGTGTGTGAAATACATGTTAAATCTTGAAGTTTCAAGCCACATACTAAATTAATCGAATATTCCAATTACAAATTGTCGGATTTGAGTTAATTCTGATAATTAAGAAAGGCCAAATTAAAAATTTCGAATCACCTTGAAAGGACGCACCCAAAATTATATATAAGGTGTTATATATTTACTAATGGTAATTCTGAGAGGCTGATAACAGTGTTAAATGTCACATCAAGGGTAGAACTAGCCTTGAGCTGCTTCAGTGTACAGATTAGTTAACACTAAACAAGTGAGATGCCATTCTGTTCTCGTCAACCTTTCAATGAGAATCCTATCCATACCACGTTTTGTACACACAGCATGCTACCTTGATAAGTTACATCCCACTCTACTGCCGCTCCACTCAGGATCTGGACTGATGTACTTCTAGCCTTATTTACCTCTACATGGAACACTACAGCCATTTCTAGAGTCGACGATCCGATTCTAAGGTGTAAATAGTTAGTAGAGACATTCCTGTGTTTTATTTTAGAAGATCGTCTTATGCGACAGGAAAACAGAGGGGCATAATCTGCCTGTGTTTCGTATAAATATGTATTACTGTTAACTTTAGAAAAATATCAAACACTCTCTTATCAAATTATAGGGGTACATCTATTACGGATGAATATATATATATATATATATATATATATATATATATATATATATGAGGGGGCATGTTCACAAGAACGTGACTGGTGACGTCAGTGATTCGTCGGATACCACGTGACTTTGATGAGAGTTTCCGTGGGACATGAACTCGTTATCAGAATGTTTATTTACTCAGTCCTAATAGATGATAATAAAGTCCATACTTCCGGTGAAGTATATCTACCGATAAAGGTGTTCACCTGAAACTGGAAACAGGATCAATCTACTGACCTTAGTCTCTCGTTAACTGTATAATTTGTCTCGATAAGTTCTTTATTTGTTTATTTTCTCCGACTGTTCTTTGTTAAGCGTGTTTGCGGCGTGTGTGTGTGTGTGTGGGGGGGGGGAGTTTCGCACAGTCCCTGTCATTCTTATCACGTGCGTATACCACGTGATGTCTAGTTGCCATGGTTTCGAGTAATCATTCGGGTGGCGTCCGGTTTATTGCTACTAAATTCGATTTACTCGCTACCACCACTACCCGCTCTAACTTGTTCAATGTTCTAAAGAAAGACGAACCTTTAGCCAATTCAAGAAATCCCGACGCGAATAACGAAACATAAACAACATTACTAGCAATATATTTGTTGTCGTCATTACAGCTTTATCTCCAGATAATGTTTACAATCAATCTTCTAAAAGAAACCATCAATATAGATAGTCGAAGCTAAAACAAATATATCAAATTGGGTTTACTAGGAGTAGGACGTATTGTTTTGTTCTACCAAAATAATTTGTGTCAAATTGGGATGCTGTCACTGTGTAGCACGTAATAAATATAATCTCAATCTATGAAGTACTACTGTACAAACAGTGTGACCTACTAATGTACGGTCGTATCAATCAAAACAGGTGCTATACTATATGTGTCATGTAATACTATAACTAGACGTACCATTGGAACGACGCCAATCGCTGTAGTTCACCATTAGACATCGTAAACAAACAAACAAACAAACAAACAAACAAACAAACAAACGCCTAAAACTTGATTGACGAAAGCCGGAAGTGCTTGTCTTTTAAGGGCAATAATTGAGCAATATTTGTCTAGACCAAGTCGTGGAATACGGCAGAAAGAATAACAACATTTAACAGGATTTCGTAGCTTCGTGTAGAGTTTGTAGTTAGCGATTAAATGCGAAAAGATAGTTCTGTACGCTGGATATTAAATACTATAGCATCCATTGATATGGAAAAAATTATTATTGCAGAATCATCTTATATAATAATTTAGGTATATTTTGTGTTTAATATATCGCGAAGAATTTGGTTCAAACCTTTTATTGAGGCAGTCAGATAATCATTTTAAAACTGATCATTGCCGATGTGCTAACAACGGAAGGAGATAAATATGAAGACAGAATAACCAATAATATTATGAAAACATAAAATCATCAAAACCTTCATTTGAAACGCGACTTTATATGTCACGTGTTTGTTTATTTTTTGTTTAATATTCGAAATATATTATTTTTAAATCGAGTAATGTCGCCGTCTTATAGGTTTAGAAATAAACTAGGGCCGTAAAATAACATTCGTTATAAGTAATCATGAGTTTTAACAACAACAACAACAACAACAACAACAACAACAACAACAACCATACTACTACTACTACTAATAATAATAATAACAGCATAAATAACAACAATAATAGTAACAACAATAATAAATCTTACCTCCATAAATCTTAACTGGTCAATTCATTAAGAAATATTCACATGTATTATACATCAACATGTATTATCCCTTGATCTTTGGTTGTTTTTCTTCCTGTAATCATTATCAGTTTAAATCAACAATGTTACTATTGATACATATCTTGATAACAGAAACAGTTAATTATAATTTATTGACAGATTTAATATGTGGTATAACGTCACGTTGAATAGTTTTCAGTGCCTTCATTTTTTATCTGAAGGTGTTTCATCCGTCAACTAATTGGAAGACCCGTAGAAGCTTTATACACAATTCTCTTTTGGAAATTGTTTCCAGTCTTGTTGGTTATCAAGTGACTTGTCATAAAAGAACTTCCTTGGGTCGATGAATAAGGTTCCGGGAATCGACAGAATTGAACTTTCCTCGAATCTATCACTAATTGCTAATCCAGCGTGTGTTTATGACTAAGTGAAGCAGGTGGCGCCTCTCTCACTCACTCACTTTCTCTCTCTCTCTCTCTCTCTCTCTCTCTCTCTCTCTCTCACGTCAACACCCCGCCATAACTCGACCGGAAAGATGGGGTACCTAGCATCATGATTGACCTTTGAAGGTCGTTAACTCTGCTCAGCTACTGTTAATGTAGCATACGTTTAACTTCATTTTATGTGTATCTTACAGTATGACGTATATATAACGTTAGTCAGCTAATGAAAGACATAACCTTCAAGATTATAACATAACATAAACCTATAACAACCTATAGGGGGCGCCACCATGGCCTAACTGGTAGAGCGGTTGGCCACATATCTTTAGCACCAGGGTTAAAATGAAAGTCGCCTGGCCTATTTAGCCTAACAGGTGCACATATATTTACATTTTGTAACAACCTTCAGATATCTAGATTAAGAAACATTACGAATTATTACATTTTCATTGCATATAAATTGAATAAAACTGATTGTTGGTATATCAGTTATCAGTCTGATCCAGATTAGATGAGATTTATCCAGTTCCGATTATTCAGTTTCGATTATTACAATCTTTAAAAATCCAATCAGCCTTGACGAATAACTGTATAGACGGGAAGTGATAATCCGCTTATATAGAAATAACGAAGTAGATTTTATAACATTAGTTACGGGTAAATTATTTGAGGAATGTTTTGCTAATCAAGTAATCCCGAACACGTGGTACATTCCCGCACAAACGGTAACTTTAATTCGCATTAGACTGCATTAATTCCTGTCTGGTTTTATGTCTCGTAATGACCGAATAGAGAGTAATTGATCAGTTTTGTTTTCGTTAACAATTCGATTCCAAAGTTTCGTGTTGTCTGTGTTCAGCGGAGACATGGAGCCTAGAGACCAACCGGAAGTTTTCCAGATCTCGACCGGTTTTCTTCGACCGACTGACCGAAAATATAGAATATTATTGCTCTACTTCTAGAACGGATAGTACTTTTTTAACGTGTTTCGGTTCGGTGATAAGATAGTTTTGATGGCTTTGTTATTCCGTCATTTTCCTGTTAAAGTTTTTCGCGTGCCTTTCTTCTCCACCCATTCTGGGCGACTTCGAGTGATCCGGATTTCTGTTCTGGATTGGGAGCAGTCAATGACTGACATAGTGAAAGTTGTTTTGTTTCTGACCAATCAGAACCGTGGCAGAGTTACGAGCGGTTTTTGTCTTTTTGACTGAATTATAGCCAATAACAAACGAGATAATATTAAAATCCCTTTGTCTGGTTTATGGTCTTCACAGGGTTTATTGTAAACTAAAGTCGAAAACTATTATCCTATAATCTCGCTCTCTCTCTCTCTCTCTCTCTCTCTCTACAGTATGTATGTGAAGTGCCCCCTCTCTCTGTGCGTGTGTGTGTGTGTGTGTGTGTGTGTGTGTGTGTGTGTGTGTGTGGATTCAAAATGGGAGTTAAAGTGGAGAAGTAATTTTTAATGCGTAGTGGTGTAATGTCTCACCTGTTTGTTTATTTGTGTGTGTGTGTGTGTGTGTGTATATGTGTGTGCGCGCACACGCGCGTGTGTGTTGTTTTCAGGTGGATCCGTGGATGCATGAATACGTATGTTATCCCTAATAATCAGTAAAATAAATCAATCAATCAATCAATCTATCTATCTATCTATCTATCTATCTATCTATCTATTTATATCTATCTATTTATCTATCTATCTATCTATCTATCTATCTATCTATCTATCTATCTATCTATCTATCTATCATACACTCATATGTGTAGATATAGATCTCTCAATCTAACTCAGAAGTTGTCGGTATAATTAATTCACCTCCCCTCCTCATTACTCTAATATGACATTAATCCTGAACTCACGAGATGCCTTACAACCGGAAACTGGAATTGTTTTTATTGTGGAAGTGGAAAGGGACGTTGAAAGAAGAAAAGCGAAGCTCGAACAGAATCTAAAGTGCTAAAAGCTCCCTTCTCTGTTAGTGGTAGTCTTGTCTGGAGCAGTCTGTATACGAGTTACTAGAAGGATAGGGAGGGAAGTATCCGGATCGGTGTATTCGGATTGGCTGCCGGCGGGACTTAGCGCGAGGTGTTACGCCATGGCTGTTATACGGATACTGGCAACTCATTCCGATCCGAAGGCCTATCCAGAACGATTTCAGTAACTCGAGTACAGTTCGGTGTGCGGTTAGTGTACCTAGATGATAGCAGTTCTGTCACGTGGTAGCTGTCTATCTCTGCGGCTGCGCGCCTACGGGATGGTGCTGGCAACCGGAAGTACTTAATCGATGAGAATGCAATGCATGATGTAACTATTCCACAGGAAATGGCTGCTCACGTGCGTTGGTCACTCCCTATGACGTCAGAAATGGCTTTATTTAAGTCATGGTGTTAGGGAACTTCGTTATAACAGGGTGTTGGAGAGAATTTGTTCTATCCGAAGCTGGTTGCGGTACATCGTGGAATGGTTTTGTAAAATTTAGACGTAAACAAATGGTAGTACGCCTAACAATGGAATATTTATTCTCATATCCATAAGGAATGGGTGAATATGAGAATCCAGGCGAAAGCCAATTGTTTTATTCCTTCCAATGCCTAGATTTCTGATTTTGATCCAGAACTGTTATGATAGGTGGAGGTAATGAAGTCAATATTCGTCAGATCTCCATGTAAGCAGTCAACAGGTGGCGTTAACTAAACATCTTCCGGACACAGATCTCCTTGGCAACGTGCTTCACAGGAGGTCAACTGGTGTCTATAATCACGCCGTTCTGGATCAGACAAATACCACCTAGCGAGGATCCATGATGACGCGAGGAATACCATTTTTATTGCCGTTTATTGCACTGTTTCGTTTGTGATATGACATTAATCAAAGAAGGTGTTGTTCATTTTGGCTAAATGTCGGCATAATTGTGTGATATTTGCTCGTAACAGAGTCCAGGCGACAAATGGGATCAGATTACAAGATTAACACATGGATACCGCCGGGTAATCAACTGATATTAATTATTTAGTTAGCTCAGTTTGCAAAAAGGCAACGTTTTTTTTGTTACCATACTAATATAAACAAACAGTATGTGTTTTGGTGAGCGATAATAGAAGTACTAGTCTGTGTGTTTTTCTCCCAAACACAAAACTCAATCGTTGAAGAATGTATATATATTATATATGTGTGCGTGTGTGCGTGCGGGGGGTGTGTGTGAATATATATATATATATATATATATATATATATATATATATATATATATATATATATATATATATATATATATATATACATAATTCTTTCTTTGTTGATGAATCACCTTGTGATATTAAACTGTTTTTATTAGCTTTGAAGCTTTGCGCCTAAATTCTTAATTCGCATGTCCTTTGCTTCTATTAGTCAATACGTCATAGTGACGTCATACTAGTATTAGTAACTGATAACTATTGTTAGCATACAAACTTCTTATTTTCACCCTTCTTGATAAATATCCAATGTCATGGCTATCAACATTAGATCCTGATATCAAGAATATCTAAACATTTATTGATGCCATGGATGTCTTCAATTTTCCCGCTATCAGGACTCAGGAATCAGGAATATCCCTAATAACAAACATTCTAGGTTATCTTTAATGTCAGGGCTGTCTACATTATTCCTTTGAATTAGTCATATGACTGATGTAAGGGCATGTTACATTATTCCTGACATCAGGGCTAGTCGCATTATCCCCGATGTCAGGGCTAATCACAATATCCCAGATGTCAGGGCTAGTCATATTATCCGTGATGTCAGGGCTACTCACATTATCCCTGATGTCAGGGTTAGTCACATTATACTTAGTCTTAGAGCTATTAAGATAATCTTTGATCTTACTGTTCTTTACGCCAAATCTATCAATTTTATCAACAACCCCATCTCTGGTGTCTTCACAACAAAGTTATCTTATCACTGCTTCAGAGATTGGTAGCTGACACACAATCCGCCTGTAACCCCTTCCAGCTGTAACCTCCTGTCACTATGACTTCTCCCAACTGTAACCTCGCCCATTTGTAACTTCTTCGAATTGTAACTTTTTTCAGCTGTAACTTCTTCCAAATATAACCTTGTACACCTGCAACTTCTTCCATCTGCCACAAGAATTGTATTTTGTTTCCATGGTAACGGGTTGCTGTTAAGTTGCTGATTCCTTGAATGGACTCACGATGTTAGTCTGGTGAACACACACACACACACACACACACACACACACACACACACACACACACACACACACACACACACACACACACACACACACACACACACAACACACACACACACACACACAATGTCATGGCACACACACACAACGTGTGTGTGGGTGCGTGGGCGTGAGCTTGCGTGCATGCATAACCAGACTGTGTTGGAGAAACATAAAACATAAACACGTTCGTACCTACAGATGTGTATAGGTAACATACATCTGTTATAAGTTAACAGAGCTTTGTCTTAACTGGCTTTTTATAATATTTAATATGGTTGATTGATTGCTTCATCGACTGATTGATTGCCCTAATCAGCGTGTAACATGATTGGTTAGTTAATTAGTTAGTTAGTCAGTCAGTCAGTCAATCAGTCAGTCAGTCAGTCTACCAGCTAGCCAAACAACGCGATGATAATTATGAGTTGTTTCATATTTTTCTATCACCTGTGTTGTTAATATACAACGTATGACAACTAATCAATAAAAAAAATATTTCTGTATTACATAGAGACACGAATCAAATACATCTCTAATCTTAATAAGACTTCATAACATATATTAATTTACATCAACGTATGCAATATTTGGCAACTTAATAGCACATACAATACCATCATCACGTTCTCATTTCAGTTTGTTCAGCACTGTAGCCAAGGTAGCCAAAGTAAACATACGTAATGACGATGATTTGATAGACCGCCTCAATCATCGCTACACTGTCCTATTTCTGGTCATCTTCACGGTGGTGGTTAGTACGACCCAATATGTCGGCAACCCGATACACTGCTGGTGTCCGGCCTATTTCACCGGCAACCACGAAGAGTACACCAACAAGGTCTGCTGGATATCCAACACTTATTACCTGCCCGAGGGGGCGGTGGCTGGGGCCGAGAACACGAAGGCCCTCAAACAGCACATCGGGTACTACCAGTGGGTGCCCGTCGTCCTCCTGGTACAGGCCTTCCTCTTTTATCTGCCCTGTCTGCTCTGGCGCGTGTTCAGCGACCGATCCGGAATCGACATCCAGAACCTCGTCGAGTCGGCGGAGACCATCCAGAAGGCGCTCTACCCGGAGCGGCGCGACAAGACGCTCAAGTACACTATGAGGCATCTGGATCACTATCTGGAGTACCAACGAGAGTACCGCGGCGGCTGCTGCGTCAACGTGAAGCACTTCCTGGCCAAGCACCTCTGCCTGGTCTGCGGCAACCGGTACGGCAATTATCTGGTCGCACTCTACATGAGCACGAAGGTGCTCTACTTCTGTAACATCCTCTTGCAGCTCTTTATGCTGAACGGCTTCCTCGGCACGGACTATCACTTCTATGGCCTCCAGCTGGTCGGCGATCTCATCATGGGCACGGACTGGCGGCCCTCAAAACGCTTTCCACGCATCACGCTCTGCGACTTCCGCATACGCCAGATGGGCAACTTCCACCCGCACACCGTGCAGTGCGTGCTACCCATCAACCTCTTCAACGAAAAGATTTACATCTTCCTCTGGTTCTGGTTCGTCCTGCTGGCCATAGCGACGGCCCTGAGCTTCATACGCTGGCTCTGGGTGATAGGATTCAGGTACAGCAGGCTCCGGTACATCCGGAAGCACCTGAAGATCATGGCCAAGCTGAACCGGGACAGCGACCGAGACCGGAAGCTGTCGCAGAAGTTCACCGAGATGTACCTGAGACAAGATGGCGTCTTCGTGCTGAAGCTCGTCGCCAAGAACTCCACCGATCTGGTTGTCGCTGATGTGGTCGCCGCGCTGTGGGACAATTATAAAAATAAGCCAATCAGTGGCCGAGCGCCGGAAACCGATGTCGACGAGACGGGAAGTTTGGGATGACGACGGTCACCCCCCCTAGCGAATGGAATTGGATAGCCTACGTTCATTGGTAATAGTGTGTTCTAAAAGGTTCGATTTGTGTTTCGTGGGTACCACGGCTTTGCCTGTTCTCTTAGCGGCGTATTGGGTAGACGAGGAGGGAATGACGTCATCACGGTTGAGGCGGTATGTGGTACATGCTGGAGCCAGACCAAGGTTTTCTTTTTCTATAATTCCACAAAATGGCGTCTTTTTAGCTATTGTCACAAACTTCTACACCGATCTCTTCTTCTCTGAATTGTTTCCATGTTACTCTTGTTTGTGTTTACACGACCGAATGCTGTGTCTTTTGGGATCATTTCCTCCCCCCTCTCATATCTCACTATCATCCTCGATTATATGTCATGCTCCTTGGTAAACCGTGCATGAGTTATGTATTAATTACATTGTTATATTGCAGCCAAATCCCGACCCCTCCCCAATCCCGAATTATAACTCGCTATGCACACAAACTCACGTTAACACAGAACTAACATCTCTGTAAAATGTTTTATTTGTTGTGTTATATAATACACGGCTTGTTTTAACTGGGTCACTGAATTCTTCCTAATAATGTAGGACAAATTAATATGTAAACTTTGACAAAACCGTCCAGGAATATAACGCTACACTTAATGGTGTATTCTTTCTCTGTTGGTAAAATTATGAAAACTATCCATTATCGGGCAATATAGAAATTCATCTGAGATCTTTCGACAAATAGATGTATCATTACGTAGAAAACAAATTTAACTAAAGGCATACACACATTTCAAGATTATTTCCAATTTCCAACATTTGGTGCAATATCAATAAAACCATTTGGAATTTCTCGACATTAATGCAAACAACAAACAGAGTCTGGTTTTATCTCTAAACAGCCTACATCCAGCGTATTTCGACAAATATAAACATCACACAGAAACATGTTAAGCATTCCAGGTGAAAAAATCGATAAAAAATTCCAAATCCTTTCCCCAGTTTCTGCGCCTGGAACGACGCACTGAGATATTCCCTAGATAATGATATCTAAAGTTGACTTTTACTTGTTGTTGTGTTTTCCTTATCTGAACTTATTGTGTACATTGCACGATATTTAAGTTAGAAGACACACATTTCATTATTTAAGTACAAACTAAAGTACAAATATGTACTTTCTTATTCTACATAATCTTATATAATTAGGTGCTGATTTACAGGCATATAATTCATCCTTGTCTCTTTCTCCTACCTTCTATCCATCTATCATTTCAAGCTCTTAATATATTCACTATTCCTCTCGTAATATATATATATATATATATATATATATATATATATATATATATATATATATATATATATATATATATATAAACAAAATGATTATATATTGAAGCGGAGACTATTAATCTCAGACATATTTGTAATTTATTCAAGTTCTGATTGATATATTTGTGAATTGCTACCGCGTGCTGTGTAACTGATTGATAATTAGGTCATAATTTGATACACAATTGTATATTTTACACAGGCAGCAATTTCCTCTTTTAGTTGCACGTGACACGTGCTTATTGCTATCTTTATGTATGTTTTTGTTTTGTACTTAATCTCTTAAGAAATGTTAATATATATGCAATCTTGAGGGGGGTATCTTTATATATAGGTTAGTGTGCTGTCATGACGCCTTGATCTAATCATTGAACGCGAAAGAAAGATAAGGCTCTTTTAGCCAATGATCGTCAGAGTGGTGATCACGTGATCTGAGTGGGTTCCGTGATTTGCTGGATATGTTTGTTGTATGGCGGCACCCAGCGTGGAAGCGTGCTTGTATTGTTTTATTTGTGGTTAAATGTAACCCCTTTACTAGCAAAAGCTTGTTCTGTCGCTGCGTTATCTACATTATAGAAGTATCCTTTTCCTCGCTAGGTGTGGGAATAAATGAACCCAGTTGATTCTGTGCACGTCTTTGTAGTCAAAAGTCGACCAATAAGGTTGTGTGTATAGCTTATAACGCAAACCTTGTTATCTTTATAGAAGTGTTGTGGACTACAACACTGTATAATATATATATATATATATATATATATATATTATCTGGTGCCTGACCGAGAGCCCCTTTATTGTGGACATGGGTCGTGTACAAGGGGTAGATCCCCATTCTTTGTGTATATATGTTATCGATAAAACCTATATATCTGTGCCAAGGGCAGTGAGTGATGCGTGTGTTTCACACACACACACACACACACACACACAATATATATATATATATATATATATATATATATACGCACACACGCACATATATATATATATACACGCACGCAGGCACGCACATCATATCGATGGTATCCATGAAGCGGTGCTCAGTCAAAGAAGATGAAAACAAAAACATTGGAATATTCGGAGTAGACCAACGTGTGGCGTGTATCAGGAAGCCTGTGTACACTCGCTCGCTACACGTTGTATTAATTAGAGCGTCAAAGGAATCTCAGCAGCAAAAACGATGTGCCTTCAATACCAGAAGAGCGCCTTATTGATGTTGGTGCTAGTCTTAGTTAACTGTAATTAGGTACATTTGGTGCTTGTACGCTGCATATCGTCCAGTTTATAAGACGTTTAGTTGTATACAAAGTTTTAAATTCTAATTTATCGATGTGTACATAAAGTTATAGTTTGTGGTACCAATACCTGCAAGTGAGATTCTCCGTGATTAAGTGTTTGTTTGTTGGTTTTGTTGTTTGATTGTTTGTTTGTTATGTGCTGTTTAATTCTGTTGTTTTACCATTTTGTTTTGCTGTTTACGTTTTCGTTGTTTATTTATTTATTAAGTCGATTGTTACGTGGTCGTATTTTTCGTGTTTATTGTTTCCGTTATACGTGAATCATACGCCGGATCTGTAATGTTTATATCCTGGTTCTTCCTCAACTACAACAACAACAACAACACCCCCACATAATCGTGAACGTTTCGAGGATATAATTGTTCTTTATCTTTCAGTCATTCTTATTAATGAATTTTATGATATTATTATAAGTTTGATTGAATAAAGAATAGATTTAGAGAGTTTGGTTTATCTAATAAAGGGACCCATCATCATCTTAGGGACTAAAATCAATATCTTATCGATCTACTAGTTAATATAAGGTCGGTTATATTTTATCATCATAACGTACACCGCATCTCAATTGTATGTACATGTTATGTACCACTTGATAATTGAGTTTTTGTGTACATGCAATACACGCTTGTGGACCTGAGTTATACCTACGTGTAGTCCGTCTTGAGACCTGTATCGTGTCGTTTATAAGAAATAAACCATGTCTGATGTTATTTAAAACTTGATATCTGAATTACCTGTACATTTTATGTACATGTAGAGATCTGAATTACGTGTACACGTTATGTACTTTTGTTTCACTCTACTTGATTGTCACACGATCTAGTCCCCTGCTATACCTGTCTACTGTATTCTGTTGTACAATATATAACTAATTATACAATAAATCTGTTTGGTTTCATAACCTATGATATAATAGGAATTTGTTTTGTCACACACACGCACAGACACACACACACACACACTACTTTAATATTAAAGAAACGTACAGACTTTGTACAATAACAAATTGCTCCCTATTTGAACTGGACTTTATTACAGTGTGGTGTTTAGAACATTACACAGTGTTTGAATTGAACGAACATACATTTATTACTGTGATGTTTTTCTCGGTCAACACTCGCCCAAATATGTCATATGTAATCATCACCGAGGCTAAATAAAGCATCCACTTATAACTTTAACAAACATATGCCTTCACTTTGGGGCATTTCAAGCACTGAACAGCAGAAATCCTGGTCGTGAGATCGAATTCCAATCTAGAGAAGTGTACATCAAATAGGAGAACCAGAGCTGAACTTTTCATGACGTGTAGCACATTTCTAAATGATTTGAAATTAATTTTGCGCCACGTAAATGATCAATAAACACATGACATATAAAAGGTCGAGTATGGAAACTGACATCACATGACTATATGCTTAAATAAATTGGGATCAAAGTTTCCTATCGTAAAATTAATATCAGCTACATTACTACCCATCTCTGTTACGAATGTTTCCTATTTTCCAAGAAAAGATAATCTTGAATTTTTTTATCCTAACTTTAGTAATTCAATAAAGGAGAATAAGTGGTTAAACAGATTATTTTAGATGGCTGTTTATATATATATATATATATATATATATATATATATGGGTGGTCGGAAGTTGTGGGACTTGCCAGCAGAATGATTACATCAAAATTATTGCATGGTTAACTAGCAATTACATGTTAAATGGTTGCAGATACCATCCTGCAAGAGAATTAAAGTAAGTATATAATTTCAATGTTTGACCTCAAGCAATGACAATTACTGTTGATAATAATATAATTTGTATATTTTTTTCATAATATAATTTAGCCGGTGTTGGTTAATCCAGCTGTTAACTGACAGAAGAATTATTGAACAACTGGGCTTTATTTACACGTGCTAATATCTGCAAAGTAGTGGCAAATATATAAAGTAACCCATATATCAGAATATTTTCGAAGCAAGTCTTCAACATTATATTTTGAGCTTCCCACTTATCCGAAACTAGTTTATATCTCCAATCTGGACAACAATTATATTTTGTATTTCCTTTTTAGTTGATGCCATGTGATATAATAGCCTCAATTAATAATGAGTGGTATTTGTGGTCCGTAATTTCAATTACTCATTGTACCACCCATCATGGAGCATTTACGTGCTATAACACTTTATTTCTGAAATAGGACGAATCATCAAATATCTGGCCTCGTGTTTTTATTTAAGTCCCATTTCATACAAATATCGGACAAATCAACGGATTTGTTTGTACAATAAAATTCCGAGCGATGAGTTTAGTTCATCGACGGACCAAGGTATGTTTATAATATCCTACTGAGGTCAAACTACACTTAAAATAAATATAAAAACAATTACAAAGTATGACACTATAAAGTAAAAAAAAAAACTAAACTAATTATATTAGTCAGAGTAGTTGCTATTAGTAACGACAAACCATGTTACACAATACCGGATTACACAGATCAATAACATCCTTTGTGTGCATTTCGATCCCGAGGTCTCTGTGAGGAAACGGAAGCATGAACAATTGGATTACCGCAACATTTTTAAAATGTTTTTTTTGGGTTCCCTTCAGATATCGTGAGGATTGCGTTGGAACTAAATGCTATTTAAGTAAAATGACTGTATAGAGAAATAACCAAGGCACGAATGTAGTACATATTTGTCAACTTGTACAGTAGGTTGGTGTTATCAAGTCGGTAACATAACATCTACATAGCTATTCATTTAAAGAGACATACGAAAATGTTCAAAACATAACACTCACATAGATAGATATATTTAAACCCATATACATATATCTATATATTGTAAATAGATAGAGTTAGCTTTAACATTTGGTGAACTCACAAAAAAGAGGGGAAATGTTTTAAAACTAAATTAAGCTAATTTAGTGGATATAGTTTTGAAAAAGAAATATATATCTAACGACGGAGACTAGAGGTTGGTGTATGTATGAGAGGGTTTAATATTGATGATTGTAACACTAAGTGTTTACGTCGATTTATACAATAATGGCTAACTTAGTAAATTGTAACGGTCAACATACCATCATCCAGTGACCAATAAAGGTAATGTATGTCAACAATTTTCGAGAGTAGAGTTTCAATCTGTTAAAAATGTTCTCAGCTAAAACTAAAGTTCACATTTGTCATAGATCTCTTTTGATGTTTTGTCATTTTGTCATTTTGTTCGTGTAATATTACCTTTCGTCTCCACGATCGGACTTGATGGCGGAAAACCTGTCACGACATAAATTAGGTACACGACACCTAGGTCTGGGTGGGGTCCAGACAACCTCCACCCCCCAACCCAGGACAAAACTCCCTAAGTTAAAGTGCGAAATAAGACAAAACCCCATTGTTCTATTTTGTTCTTTTTGGGACTTTGATGCCATTTAATACAATTAAAAGTAGAAGAAGAAAATATAATATAAGTTATTTATTACTGATGTAGTCGTGAAAAATATTATAATCTTTCTTTTTATGTTGGTTTATTCAACCTGATCATTGTTTTGTCCACCTGAGTACCGTAATTCCCCATGTATAGGTAAAAACCTATCTTCCTAAAAAAAGAACTAGTAGTTTTGTTCTAGGGGGTTTTGTCCGAGTGGGGATTTGCCCTATGGGGGGGGGGGGCGGTATCCTATACTAAGGTCTGGGTAGTACTATCACTGTTGGGATGTACGATTGATGTCAAGTGTGAAATAAATTTGTTATGGGAGTAAATTTTTGCAATAGATAACTAGATACAAGGGTGATTACAAGTAAATGGACATTTATTTTGTAGTATTAAAGAAACGAGAGAAAGATAGATAGAGATAGATAGGTGGATGGATGGATGGATGGATGGATGGATGAGAGAGAGAGAGAGGGAGAGAGGGAGAGTGGGAGAGAGCGGTTTTGTAAATACATTGTTACACACACACACACACACACACACACACACACACACACACATATATATATAATCATCACATTATATATATATATATATATATATATATATATATATATATATATATGTATATATTGCGTAATCATTTTTTAATTACTGGCTTTGAACTTTATTTTGACAATGTTTCTTGCATATTTGTCACGACCAGTTTACATTATAATTTGCGTATAAGACAAGTTTAGGTTTACTTACATTTTAAAAATAATCATAAAAATACGTGAAAATCAATCTTGTGTACATGCATTGTAAATTGTAATATTTGAACTAAGTACAAAGTCATGTGATATTTGTCAATGAAGGAATCAAATTAAGTGCATAGCAACCAAATCCCACATGTACCAAATTATGTATAAATAACTTCATAAACTGTCGCAACCTTTGGTTTGTTATTTAACTTAATATTTACTATATAACACCAGAAAATGTGTACAAGTTACCTAATGAGATGTATTTCTTATGACATAAATCTATATTTACATTAACAACAATAAAGAGCGAAATTACAACAAGAGCCGGCCAATATTAAATGACTCTTCTATATTAATTTCTTTTAAAAACCTAATTATTTAATAATATAGAACGGGGGGAGGGGAGAGAGGGAGACAATAGACTGAAGACAAATGAGAATATTTAAACATGTCATTAAAAGACTTATCAGTACGTTATGTGTATTCATGGAGGCTGATGAATATACAATTTAAGGAGGCATCTAACTGCTTATTAAGACATACTAAATATTCATTGAGAGAAGAAATACAAAAAACATGTATTTTGATAGTTCGGCGATGAAATTGACGTGTTAAAGCAAAGCATTTTGTATAAATAGTTCATTTTATTACATATAACGAAAAACTTGTATAGAGTCTATACAAGTTGTAGGCAAAACAATTGGAATTAAACTGAATTGGAATTAAAAAATTTGGAATTGGAATTGAATTAGAATTAATAAATTTGAGGTGGAATTGATATCGGAATTGACCAAATGGTATTGACTCTCCAAATTTTGTATATCCCACTTTAATAAATAGATATATATTAAATTATGGAAGACTTGCTTCAATATGTATCCGACGTAAATTATTTAATTAATACATTAATACGGAAACCCAGAAAGGAAAGGATTATCGTAATTCACAATCAAATATTTACAAATATTAGAAGTGAAGGCGATTGTTACTTCAATACAATAATAGTTGGGTACTTTTAAAGGGAATTGCTATATGTAACTGCGTATTGAATATTATTCATAATTACCTGAATTGTTTAAATTGTTTTTGAAATAGTTATTGTAATTACATTTCCATATTTTAAACCTTCTCCGCTAAAGTATTAGAAACTAGTCCAGTTATTCAGTGAATTAGTTGAGTATCATTTTGTATTTATTGTTGTCATGGTAAGTTTGGAATAAGTTCATAACCTTCTATTTGATAAACATCTTTGATGCTAATAATAATTAGGGATGAGTTACTCGGAGGGTTTTTCTCATCCTGATACGTTGTTTGTATGTAAATAACCGGGAAAGACAAAATTATTTCTGGCATATATCAGTTAAATTAGTTGCATAAAAGCCATCTAAGAATATAATTTTTTTTAGTGCCATATTATTTTGGATAGAGCTCTATCTACGTTTGTGCGTCAAAATCCTATTAATAATACTGTCAATTTATTTATTTTTAATCTTTTAGCCCCTTCACGACCATTTGGCGGCGGTTGAATACTAATTAGAGTAATGAACGAGAAATGAGTGTAAACAAGGAAATTATTTTGGACCCAGAATACGATCACTAGAAATGGAAACTTACACTTTAAAATTGTGAATCGGGATATAGCATTGTAAGAAGGTACTGTCTGCTAGCCATCGGGATACTTAGTCATCGTTGATCTATTAAATACCCAGTAAAGAGTAACATCTCCAACAAAATACAAACTCTTTGGATTGATGTAGTTGGACTAAACGTACGTTGATTGTAATATTGTTATGCTGGAAACAGTTACGTTCTGATATTTGTCGTCATAATGTAGTTTATTTGTTAAGACTTTAGTCCTCACTAAGGCTTATAACTCATCATAACGCTCCAATAAGACTGGTAGTACTCTTTCTCGGACAATACGTCGGGCTCATGATATATGTCTCTTTGTAATGATGATGATGAAGATGATGATAATTTTAATAATAAAAATACTACTACTACTACTACTACTACTACTAATAATAATAATAATAATAATAAACCATTTCAAATTTTCCCAAATAGCAATGAGTTTTGGGGTATTTCACATAAAAATACTACTACATTTAAATCAACATCAAACATTAGAAACATTATTACGTCATAAATTATTTAAAATGTACAATGTCTTCACTTCTATTATCATCCAATTTCGCATTATTTGTTTTTGAATACCTTTGGAAAATATTGATGTTACTTAAGTTGAAATATTTCTTGAATACTTCTTGAATATCACTGGCAATATTTCTATATATATATTCGTATGCTTAAAGGTGACATTGGTTTGATATAATTAAAAAATAAGCTGTTGTATTATTAGAATATTGATGTTTATCATATTTTCCTATTCCGCCTAGTATCCAATTCATTTAAATACATTTCTAATGTAATCATGGATCGTACAACTAAAGTATTAGCTACATTAATTAAGATGAGTAATGCTCAATATGCAGTTATTTTGTCATAAAACATGCCATATATTGTAAATTCAATTTATTTTGAATTTGTCCTCATGGTGAAGCAATAAATTACAGACTATATACGTTTCCCTCATTTGGTGTAGCCAACACACGACCAGTGTTATTATATACACGACGATATAAACAAGTAGCACACAACCAGAGTGTTAATTAGCGTCATAATGAATTAAATTTAAATTCAGCATTATTTCAACACTTCATATCTTAGTGTCATATCTATTCTGTTGACAGATAATAAGCTACCAGTACATTCCCCAAATAAATGAAATCCAAACACTTTTGGTTACAAATGGAAGATAATTATAAGTATTTATCATTATAAAATGTTATCGTTTAATTTCATTTATCAAACATTGTTTAAATAAATATATAAATATTATAAATTAAGAAAAAAATGATGACGAGTTTAAATCTTGAAATAAATAATTAGGTATCAAATAGATTTGGGAACATCTTAATTAAAGTAATACTCGTAACTGTACACATAAATATGTTTCTGACCAAGCAATTAACCTACGACATCAATTTTGATTGATCCAGTATGATTATATAGTCATTTCAATTAGATATATATTTCTGTAATTAATTGGTTTCAGATTAGAGTTTATTAGCTGAAGGTTTTCTTCACTGTCATGTCTTCATATTTTTAAGACTATTGTTGCAGGTTGTTCGGCCTGTTTAGTCTATCATGTGCACAAAACTGGCCACACAACACCAACATTTAAGACTATAGGATGGAATGTTTTACTACCAGCTCGAATTGAATTTACTGCGGCTACTCTGAAGTGAGATGTACATCTATAAAATATCTTACTCAAATGTTTTGATTTGATTGGAATCATATGTTATTGTTTTTTTGATAATTATATTTCTTTAGGCAGTCATCTGCCATATGTCTTACATATTACCAGCAATGAGACTAAATAAAACACTGACTGACTGACTGACTGACTGAGTGTGTGAGTGAGTGAGTTAGTCAAACACAACCGAGGGTATATATTCAATTATTGGATATATTTATCGAGGCCGTCACTTTATGATGGTATTTAGTTAAACCATTTTCGAACCGCTATCTTCCGGTAACCTTGGCTGGGTTGTCAAAGACTCGTCTGCAAAATTGTTTTCGGTCAATATGTGACCGTAATTTGTCTGTTCGTGACCATAATCTTACCTGATTATTTGCAACTAATATCTAATCTGGCAGACTGTATTATTTTATTTCGTGATTAACGGCTGACTTCTCGTTTCGTTGTCACCGCTAGCCAACCGGAGAGGTGTGTTTTGACATTTTGATTTTCATAAAATATGAAACCGTTCTTTTCAGTATTTTAAACTACGTTGATGTTGTAGATTAGCAGTTTTATTTCTGATGATACACTTGTTAAGTATGTCTTTTTTCCAAAGGTGATAACACCCGAAAGAGTTGACATTTCGCAAAACCACTCTTTGACTGTTGCACGTCAAAACGCTGACTAGATCTATAATTCTATTTGTTACTTTCTTTAATTAATGACTTCTGTGTACGGTACTGTTTGCTGATTTATTAAAATTATTATTATTTGTATTTTATGGCAGTTGCTGAAGTAATATGAAGATGGCAATGTTAGCTGAAGTTCGAAGAATTGTAGGCTCTGTTTGTCGTTCGGGTGTGGTAAGATCAGAAGTTGGTGGTCTGTTTAAGACAAGACCAACACACAGGTCTAATTCATTGAACAAAGATGTGGCCTGCATAGCAGTTACACCATACTCAATTAGGGAAAGTTGCACCATGTTGAGAAAGCAGACAGACACTTTTCAGGAAGTGAATGATATCCCTGAAATTGGCTTGGTTCAGAGCAGGGATCGCATGTTGGAGTGCAGAGAAACCTCAACACTGACAAACCTTAAAGACTTTTTGGAAGTTCTTCCTGCTTCAAGTGAGGAGCTTTCTAATTTGGTTGATTATATCTGTGATGCTCAGCAGCCCATCACCAAACCTTTCTCAGACAGTGATGGGCAGAATGTAGACAGGGAAAATCATTTTATACTTGCATTGGAAAGGTGCATACTGGATGGCATCCAACTTGACAGATTATTTAGGATTGACAGTGATAATTTTACCCTGAAGCATACGCCTGAAAGCAAGTCGAATAGTGCTGGCACAAATGTCAGTTTGTTCCTACCTCCCTCACCAAGGACAGTTTCGCTTGTGGACGAGGTCATGTCAGATCAGAAGCAATTCATGGCTGACCAGTTACGGAGATCATGTATTACACTAGGTAGTCGAGCTATTGTGTCGGATCATGTACTGCTGTGTGATAACAGTGGAAAATCAACAAGCACTATTGGTAACAAAGACCATGATCAACGGCCAAGTCACTCCGAACTTGACTTAATACGACAACATTTAGTTAATTATGTAAGTAATGGCATCTCGCACTGAAAATGTTTTAAAAATCTGGTTTTGTTCTGCTGTGAAATGTAATTATCTTTTAATCATTCAGTTCCCTCCAAATTAATATTTACATGTGCTAATTCTCTGATATAAACATAGGTAAGATAATAACTACAAATGGAAATGTATTTGGTTGAATAATTTGCAAGTACAGTAATAAGGCATTACTATGTAATATTTGGTATCCAGAAAATAACTAATGTAAGGTTGAGTTACTTTCAGATGATAGCTTTTTTGGAATTCGGCATTTTTGTGGAGCTTGGTGAAAAATATGATTTTACTGCAGACATTAGTGTGGAAGGAATATTTTCATCTTGTAGTTCTTTGAATGATGTGTATAAAAATGTTCCCTTTTCCTGATATCTGTTCTCATTAGACATGTGGATGCATCAAAATATGTCATGTCAAGTTAAGCATATATAAAAATTCAAAAAAAAATTCAAACTAATAATTATCACAAGCCCAAATCATACACACATAACTGCCAAAGAGTCACCACCATTATAGATATATATATATATATCCTGCTCTGTGTCAGTTGGAAGAACTGGATTAAAATTGTTAAAATGTATGGTCCATTTGCCGACATAAATCTCCAATACGTGGTATTAAATATGTTTGTTTTGTTTAATATAAACCATAACTAAAGTGTAAACATACCTCAGATTGTAGTAGGATAACTTAGTTGAAAAATGATAAGACAGGGCCAGACAAATATTTTTTCAATTCAGTTGCCCCCGAGCAAGTAGATTGGAAATGCACTTGCCCAACAAATTTTCACCTGATCCAAAATTATCATTTATTTTTAATCTGCTATATTTCATCTGCTACATATATTATACACATCTATTTGCAATAAAACTTCACAAATAGAGAAGTGTTTGATAAGAAATATTTATTCAGTGAAGCCCAATGCTGAATTACCGTAGCTATTTTCACTCTCATTATATAAATAAAATTACCAAGAATGCATAGCTAGTAAACTGCAATGAATACAGCTTTTAAACGTACGAGTGTGATTCCATATGCACAACTGCTTATGTGATTTTCGAATGCAACAAAATGGACAGCTCCATGTTGCAGTTGGTGCGAATCGTATGGTTGAATTTAAATTTTTACCACCCAGGAATCAACTGTCCAATTTGAGTGTCCAGACAGGTTTTCCCAAGACAAATGGGTCACACGGTGAGAGGGGTGTCTGGAAAAAATATACAAATGGATACCTCAGTGTCACATGCGCTACTGCAATTTCACATTATTAACACTGTTAATTAATGGTTATTGACGTCATGTAAAAAACAGGTTTTTTACACTGACTTATAAAAAATTCAACTTAAATAAAATGCAGCTATAAAATAGTAAAATGATAACAATATAACAACATCTACTACAACATGACTGTAATACATAAACAGTAATTGAGTTAACACACTAATGTACATTATGATAACCCAATATCCAGTCTAGTTGACCCCTTCACTAATTACTTAACTATATCTGGCAAATGAGTAATTACTGCTTGCATATACTGTAGATAATCTACTAGTCTCAGAATAACTCTATCTAATGTTGACACACATGTATTTTAATGTTTTTAAGATGTGACTTCATTACCCAGGTGATATATCAGTGTTAAAAATGTTAACTTAAAATGTGACTTCATTTTGCCTTGGTACAGAAAGCCAATCTGAATTTATTTGAGGCAGTGTTACACTTTCTCATGATCATAGTGTTATATTACATTGTTTGCAGGCTTAAATTATAGAAAAAATTGAACTAATACTGTGATTATTTTTTGATATCCAGCCTTTAGTAATGTATAAAGGTGTAAGGCCACATAATTCCATATGGGAACATTCTTTGCTGTTGGAAATAAGAAATGTCCAAAAAGTATGTTCATCAGCAAGCTAATAATGCTGCCAGAATGCCAGTCCATTACACAAAATGTTCAATGGATTCAGTTTCATCAGCATGAATTGAGTGAATGTTTTCCAACTTCGCAAATATTCACACTAAAGTGTCCAATCGTCTAGGCAAAAGTAGACTTTAAAGCTAGTATTCTGCTGTAGGATTCTCAGAGGCAGTGTTGAATTAGACTATTAACTGTTCAGATAGACAGTATTGACTTTGTGTACAGAAGAAAAATAAATGTCATTATTTTGCTATATTCGTAGTATTCGTGTACAAATTCATGTGTCAAATATTGAGTAGTGTGTTAATAAAAATTCATGTATGTGAAAGACACTATCACATAAATGTGTTGAACCACATCTATTAAGACTAGTAGAAAAGGCTTATAGTTATAATGAATAAGGTTTATTAACAGTTTTTAACAATGTTTTTTACAGTAAAAACCCAACCCTGCCCACAACTTTATCCTAGCAGCAACTACTGTAATCTCCAGTGCACTTGTGTATAACACACACCCCTTGTCCGGAAAACCTAGTTTTGGTGCAACTGGACCAGTGATTTCTATTGTTTCCCTATTCAATTAAATATGACACATATATAGCTTCTAAGTGGAGATGTTTGTGAGTTTTTATGGTAGTTGATTTATCTTCACACCTTGTATAATTATCGTTTTGACTGATTTACTGTAGAAATAACTGAAATAATTTCAACCTGGAACTGACCTGTCACCATCTTGGATAGGCAGCGTGGTAGCCCCATCTGCTTCTGCAGTGTTCAGGCGGGTCAGCGTGATAATTATAATAAAAAGAACAAAAGTCAATTTTATTTCCCGACAGTGGTTTTCATCTGTGAATGGTGGCTTTGTAAAACAAGTATTTAAAATACAATGGCTTAATAGGAATAAAATGGACACATTTAGTTATGGTGTATAAAATGCACCCCCCAAACACGACTGAAAACAGTGAAAAAATGTGTGCATTATACACAGAAGATTACAATATATGCATTATGTTTGATCAGGGTATGCCATAATATCTGCCTGGACATAATGCATACTCTGTTAACACTTTTATTGATGGTTACATATATATATATATATATATATATATATTACATACATACATACATACACAAGATGCTTAGGATGATGATCACTGATAGAGAGATTATAAGGACATATACAGGGTAGATGATGGGGTGATCAAGATTCAAAATAAATAGTATTATTGCTAGTGCTTGAAGATTTACTGAGAAAAATTTTAAGGCCAGTTACAGTATGTAATGTGATGTTGATGAAATACATTATTTGACATCATAATGACACATTGGTTTCTTCGTAAAGTTCTGTGTTTGAAATAGTTTTTTTGATGAAAGTCTGGCCACAGTAAATCAGTCAAAATGTTACTGCTCGTTATGATACACAAATATATAGTATTGGTTCTTCATGACCATACAATGCACTTACTGTTTATTATCACTTAATTTTATTCAGACAAATATTTGGGCTCCAAACATCACTTTTTCTGTAAGTTATTGTGCTGTAAAGAATATGATCCTTGTATAAAACTTCATAGCTTTATGCTGATTGGTTTTTAATGTTAATGAGTTATGGATGTGTAGGTCGGTACACGTTCATGATAATTAGCTGTCGTATTTATTTTCAGATGCCACACATGTTCATGAGACGGCATAACTACAGGATTTACACTCCAGACATCATCTTTGAGAACAACTTTGTTGAGAGTCCTTACGTTACAGTGTAAGTTTGAATAGAATGACCCAGAAACCATCAATTGTTGTGATCATTCAGTGTACTCTGATGTCACAGTAATTAGAGGACTAATTAATGTTTTAGTTGGTGTACATGTGGATTCAAGACCTTGCAGTCTCTAGCAGTGTTTGTCTATCCTCAGGTGGAATGTTGACAATGACTAGCATTAGAATTCAGTTTCCATTTGAACATGGATAGCAGAAAATCTTGTTCATTTACGAAGAAATAAAATCAGTTAGATTTGAAGTTGCGTACTGAATGATGTCAGGGCAGTAGAAACCCAGTTGAAATGGGTAGAAAAACTGCTGGATGAGTCGATACCAAAACCAGGTGACTCCTAACTTTGCAGTACCTGAAATTGTTCCATGTTTGTTTCTGACTGAGGTTAAAGCCTTTTTGTAACAGAATAGTCAAGCTCCAGGCTAATAAGAGATCAGTTACCCCCATTAGTTAGCATATAATCAGTTTTATACAAATTACTCTTAGCCGTGTAATATGTACCACAGTATATCTAAATAACGGCTACTCTTAATACCGTAGGTCCCAGCCATTAAGCTGAGGATGGTTTTTAGGGCTAAAATATCATGATTTATGGTATTACTGTCCAATAAGCCGACCTAAAAATCTGAACTTTTCCCTGCAGTATTTCCAGGTGACGTTTTGAACACAGAAAATATTTTTGTTTTCATAATTCGTTATCCATACCAATATGTGTTTTGTATACTGTCAGTAGATCAAAGCAAATTATAACCATGGTTTACACAAACTGGTAGCGTATACGTAGGACCTCAAACTTAAATTAACGTCATTATTAAACATTCAATGAACCGTATATGAAGTCGATGACTTAGAAGTTTTTAAATATATTGTCAGTTACTGCTGAGCCTTTGATGGTTTTGCTCACTAACACAGCAATAACCAAAACAATGTAAATTACCAGTATATGCAGTCAGTTAGTAACTATTGAAAATAAATAAATTAATCAGTAATTATCCTGTTATTAGTATAAATTCCATACAAAATATGTATATGGGGGCACTCTAATGTCTATGCCGCCAAACGAATGAGATACGACGCTCTTGGGTACAGGATGTCTTGGGTATGAGTTGTCTTGTTACTGACCCTGCCTTCGTGAAATGCGCTACTGAGTTGAACATTTATCCATAATTATCATCAGCTTGTATCACTTCTATTTTCACTCCATGACTGCATGAGTTTAAATCAAAATAACGATTGATATCTGTTTGTATCTAGATCTAGACTAGACGGCTGCTAACACACTGAAAATGTATCTCTTGAAGACTGGATTTCTTAACACTGAAATAGCACCAGCCATTAAGCCGACCCCCCCAAAATAAGGGTCAAAATGTTGACACAAAGTCTCGGCTGGGACCTACGGTAGTTGGTTCTCGTGCATTATAGAATAGCATTAATAAACATGTAGTAGGAGCCACAGTTAGAATGTGAAACATTACCCACCACGATGGGGACAATTACAACTGGTATACCTTACAGTCCCTAGTAAACAGAAAGTTTGATCATGTCATCTGGGGAAGATGGCCAGTGATACATTGTGTGTGTTGCTGCCTCATTTTTTGACACCTACTCCCAAAATCTTTTAAACAAAACAGTTGAATATAAATATAATCTGTTGGAACACAAAGGAGACCTCAATTCACATGTGTTGGTGAGCTGCTATTTAGGTATTCTATTCTTCAGAGCAGGTTGCGTAAAAGGTTTTTCATACATATTTTTAATCCCGTTGTTGATTGCTATTTTTTTAATTATTTATTTTCTTCCAGTTGAAGCTATTTAATAGAAATGCATGAAGAGACATTAAAATGTCTGGTGATTTTTGGGTGTTATATTCGATATTTTATTTGTACCCCTCCCCCCACACACATTAAGCAGTCATGACTTATAATTAACATTCCGAGATAGAATAACTCGGAAATAACTCACTAGGTTAATATTCCAAATCCGACTGCCATCATTGAATTTTGTCTTCATCTTTCCATAGATATTGAATCATGCTGATTGAATATTTTTGTTTAATATAGTCAGGTCCCATTAAACTGTGGTCCATTATAAAATGATATCTGATATTTCACAGTTTGTAATTCATACATAAAAAAAACCATAGCCAATGTCAACAACATACTCGTGCGTATATTTATTGAATACAAACTTAATTACACACCATCTTGGCTGAATCAGCCAAACAAACAACCCAATCACAACCCTCAATTATTGTGTAACTCCACCCACTAAATTTATGTTCTATAAAATTATTCAATAAAATATGACTTTTTCATTACAAAAGCAGATATACAAATACATTTTCACGGATGTTTATTTGCACTCATTCATCTATAAACGGTCATTTATTTGGTTCATATAGTTGTTACTGTCATCTGTAAAACATGCACTATTTCTGGTGGATGAATATCACCAATCCAAGATGGCTGCTACTTTTTGCCCAGTTTTGCAGAAACATTTTATTTTCCATACAAACACTGAGGTAACATTTATTAAACAATTACTGGTAACATTTATGAAATAAACAGTTGTATGTAATATTAGCCTGACTGTATAGTAAGATTAGAGCATTGTAATTAATATTATTTGAATGATCATGTTGAGAAGCTCTGATTCATAAAGATGATAAGTGAAGTTGGTGCCATCAAGAAATTGAAGCATCATAAACTTAAATAGCCTTTTTTCTCTTTTACAGTGGTTTAACACCTTATGTCTTGTTCATGGCCAAGTGTAGGGTGTATGCACACTTCAAATTTGCAAATGTGAAGATGCGTGTTTTAAAGGCTACAATTCATGAAGAGGATGGCACTGTTCGTATACGATGGCGGGTTGTCGGTATACCTCAGATTAGAGCATTTATGTTTTGGAAGTTTATGCCTTGGAAGTACAAAGATGCTATGAAGGAGGAGTCACAGTGAGTGGATGTTGTATGCTAAAATTGTTGTTTTTATTTGAAGGATGTTTATGTGTTATGTTTAATATTAAAATGAGACACAGTCATAAGTCTTGTCTTGTGTTTTTTGTTGGTCATAGACTATTTATTAGACATAGCAATGATTATAATGAGATTTTACAATGTTTGTCTGATGGCTGTTTGTTTATCATACTTGTAGGTGGATTGATGGATTTTCAACATTTTATGTTCAACCAAAGACTGGTCTTGTCTATAAACACAGATTGGACAAGGTTAGTGTGATTATTCTGTTCTAGTATATATTAATGTTATTATTCTCATCTCTCTTCGGACTGTGTGTGTGTGTGTGTCTATTATCAAATCAATAAAATAAATTAATATATATATATATATATATATATATATATACACACACAGACACACACATGCACAAATTCCCTATCATTCTGACAAGTAATTGCCATGGACATAGACTAAACTTTGTATAATATAATGTCTGGATCATTACTAATAATAATGTACATACAAATTCATATAAACTAATCATTCTGTATAAAGTTTACTTTTACTGTGGCTGAGATATTTTGCTTGGGATCTATACCAACAAGTGGGAATATTTTTGTAAATAATGCAGAAGAAAATTAACACCAGGGGTTAGGAGGAAAAAATAGTGCCATACTGTCTTTGTGATTCATTGTGATAACATTTTTATGTATATGTGGCCATTTGTAAAAAAAAAATTATGCTATATGAAGTTGAAGTACTAATAGATCAATCCCATAAAAGCATGTTGTGTTGGTTGAAGATTTGAGCTCAAAATGGCATTAGGTTGAGTTTTCAGTAGGTCTGCTTGGGAGTTTTGGTGGCATAATAGTGAGAGCACTGTGCTGCAAATCTTCAGATTCTGAGTGCAAATCTGGCTCATTAGCCTGCGAGTGTGGAATTTGTTTCCTTTGGCAGAAGCCGCTCAGCCATATGTGCCAGGTGTGACCAATACCAAGGTGAAACAACAAAACTTAGCAGATCAGCTCCATTTTGTCTCTGTACGCATTAGCAAATACACCACAGTGTGTCTATGTCTCCTTTATTTCAAAGAATATCCTTTATTTCTGATTCTGCTAGATCTACTTTAATTCCTCCTTTTTTGACAAATCTCCTTTTTGTGGATAAAAAGTAGATTCTTATTATTTTTATTGGCTTATTTCCTCACTTGATTGTGTAATTATATTCAAGTGGCTTTTATACTTTGAAATTAAGCTTCTTCTGGAATAAAACACCAATTTTATATGGGTGTATTGTCTATTCTCCCATTCAAGTCAAATGTTGGGTTTTTTCAAACATTTTGACTGCTGAAGGGGGTGGACATCCCCACTGGAAATCAATTTCTTCCCCCCAGCTGTGTTTTGGTCAAAGCAGTTTATTCCAGGTATATAATATATGTTTAATGGATAAATGAAAATAAATTAATTGTGTAGCTGTTACTACCAGTAAAATGTTATAATTAGTTGCTAAGTCACAGAGATCTACATTACTGAAACAGGAATATTTCTTGGGAATTGATAGGCAATGAATTACATACGTTATACAGCCTATGTTGAATATGACTGGTTAGACTTTATATAATTATAACTTTTTGTTGATTATTTGAAAACAAGATTATGAGATATGTTTTGTATAGTGATTACATCATAATTTTATTTTACTTCAACATATATGGGTTTATTTAATAAAATTTGTGAATATTTAACATCTGTTCATATACTTAGGCATAGTTTGTTATAACCTTGTTGTTATTAGTGTTGTTGTGACTTTTAATATACTTTACTAAATTGATACATTATGATAAATGTTGTTATATAATATTCTGCATGATAATAGCTACCTGGTCCCTTAATATAGATCATATTTATAAGTAATGGAGACCATATAATAAACATCAGCTAGTCTGGCAGATATTGATTAGGTTTGTGTTGCTTGTTATATTTCTGTAATAGAAACATTAAACAATAGAAGTGGTATCATTTATATGCACGCACGCACACACACACACATTGGTTTATGTGAAATAAAATAATCCAGTTTATTTGTTGATGTAAATTTGTAAACACGCCTGTCTGGGGTGAAACATCTTGCCAACAACCTGTATGTGTTCGTTTAATTTCTTATGAGCTAAACATATATGAATTCTGCCTGATTAATATCTTGAACATCTTTCACATGCTCTTGCCTGTGAGCAACACTTGACAATCAAACAATATTAAGGATATTCCATTCAACGTTGAATCTCTATTTTACCAGCTTGAAAGTATTAACCCACTGCTGTCTAGTATAGTTTTATGCCCTACCCCTGTAGTTCTTTTGACTAGATGGCAAGCATGAGTTGGGAAAGGTTTATTCACACATACTTTATCATATTATATATTTCTGTACAGTAGTTTGTACAGCAACTATTATGAAGATATAATTTATGATAGATATTTTATAAGAATGCACCTTTTAGAATCGGCTCTCTGTGATTATTTAATAATCCTCGCAGGCTGTAAAATAATCTCAAACTATTCTGGGTACAAAGAGTCTTGGGAGCCTATATAATTTCCAAATATTAGTATTATGTTATTAAGTTTGTTGGAATATAAAAAAATCAATTATCTATTTGATAAGTCAGTCATCAGCCATTTTGTCTCAGCTCCTTGTCATAAAATATCTTACCGTATATAAGATGGAGTCAGTATATTAGTCAATATCGTGGGAAACCACCTAACTTGAATATAAGACGAGGCAGAATTTAAAACTTTTAAAAGATGTTATTTTCAGAAAAATGCCATTTTCATTTTGACATGGCATGTTGAAATTATCAAGAATGTTGAACTAGTGGTAGAGATATGTGTATGTAGAATTTATTTCACAGCCAAAGATATCAGTGATACTTATACATAAAATGAACTGCGAAGACGGCTAATCATGTTGAAATTGTTGATTATTGCTGGTACACACAGCTTTATGTTTTTAAAACATCGAATGAAACAAATTAAAATACAAAGCTCATTGATAATTGCAAATTAAATTTAACTGTTTAGTAGAAAACGAGTAGGTCTAACTGGAACATAAAATAAACTGTACCTATTATCGCTCACCGAACCCAATTGTTTTTCTCAGCTAACTCATGTATAAGACGAGTAGGGTCAAAATGCATTTTTTTCAAGGATTAAAACCTCTTATACACAAGTTTATAAAGTATTTAATTCCTAATCTACACTGCTTACATCTGTTTGCTGATGATTCTGACTAGATGTCTCAAAGTCCTATTGGGTCCAACATCTCATTTCCTGGCTACCACTATACATATTCTATACATATACTTGTGTGATCAAACTATTGTATCATCATATGTATTATCATTATTGTTTTATAAATAATATCTATAATTTTTGGTATCTATTCTGACCTCTGGTCATATTTACAATTCTCAACAGGTTTATCCATTACAGATACTCATCAATTCAAATTCCAAATTCTAAACAAATTCAAATTCCGGAATTTTTCCAGCATCGAATTGACTCTATGTCTGGAAGGAACTGAGTACTTCCATCACACCCAATGATATTTCAGTTTTTTTTGTCCTTGCCAGATTAGTGTCTCTTGTTAGCCAGTGATTAATTGCCATAGAAGATTTTAGTCTAATAAACTACTATTACTATTTCAGGTTATCCCAGATGATGAATTGGTGGTAAAGGAAAAGACGAAGTTAGATAAACTGAGAGAATTAGTAGCTCCAGTGTGATAATGGTAAATGTCATCATTAGCCAATAGTTGAGTGTTTAGGACATCATGTGACCTACATTGGAATGTTATCCAGTCACACCATGATCTAACGCTTTGACAGATTATAGTATTTATGAAGCTGTCAGCTGGTTTTATATCATCTTCCCTCATTTTAGTTCTTTCCATTTAGGCCACGTATTTGTTAGGTTGGGATACTTTCTGTTTCTTGTTGTGTTTAGTATTGCGATGTGTGTAATATATTCAAGAAATAGGATATCAATAATAGTGGATTTAATGGACTGTATTACACGTGCATACTGTGGTTAAAGAACTGTTAACATGTTGACATGTTTTCAAATAAGTGGCTTATGTATTTCTCCCAAAGTACACAAATATATGTGTGCCCTTACATGTTACAGACAAACACGCTACAGCTATGTTGTATACTTGGTGGATGTTGTATAATTGGTTGGATGGTTGATTCATTTCTCACTTAGATATCTGCATACAATTATGCCATAGGTCCTGCTATATATTAAAGTATTTTATGTAATTAGCGTAATATATTAATGAGTTGATTTTTGTTTACCTATTGAATATTATCTCTGGCCGTCTATAACAAAACTTGATCTGTTTGACATCATTTAGGTACAGAGTAAAGTAACATGATTATAATAAAACTTAACTCCTGTACTGACTGTTGTAATTTTATTCTTGTTTTACAGAGTCGCATTTAAAATATATCAGATTGATAATTTGTTTTTCTCTAGTAGTATGTCGTACATGGAGTGTTGAATTGACCTTGAAAGTGTTGAACATTTATGTAGAAAATCTAAAGTTAGGATGAAATTGAGAGTGAAAGAGCTAATCTAGGTTTACTGACTTGGTTATGAATGGGTAACTGCATGGAATTATGTTTCCTGCAGTGGATTGCATATCAAAATATATGACAACAGAAAAATGGCATCATTTTTGGACGGGTGGTCATCATGCTGGACCATAGAGATTCATTTGCATATAAGGAACAGGGTTTAGTTGTTTGACTAAAACCAAGCTCATGCTTAATAGCTACTGGGGAATGAATCTGTAAATGATCACGTGGATTAATGAATGGAAGTTTAGCAACTGAAAATGCTTAATGTTACGTTAATATTTGGGTCTCATTTTACATGTGTGGAATACAGTGAAGCACACAAAGTATGATCAGTGGTTAGGTGTGGAAAAAGAATTCAAGATCAGATGAATAAATTGAAATTGATGTTTAACTTGTTATTAATTGCATTTGATTATTGGCCAATATGTCCTGGGTTATGTCTAATGAACTATAATGTTTACACTAGATGAAGACAATAATATTTTTAATTGGACATAATGATATAGACATTCTTGTTGCCATTTGTCTTCCTGCTTTAACAAGTATTCGGAGAGTTTGGGTTGATGTACTTCATTAGAGCGTCATTGTTAATCATAACGTTATTATCTACAGCTAGTATTTGCTATATTCTTAGAGCTAGCAAAAAATTAAAACAACTACTTGTTTTGATCGTTCAAAAAAAAAGCAAGAACATATTGACTGTCTTTGTCGGTGTACCGCAATGTTTAGAAATGTGGATTCTATGCATCTATTTCAAGAGGTTTACCTCATTTCATTGAATATTTCAAGTCCTGTTGCGTTAATGATTGGTTGCCATAACGTTGCTAGTGTTCACATAGATTTTTACTGATGCTTAACACGTAGAACTGGTTTGGAATAATTGTTTCTTTGATGCTAAGTGTCATTTGCTGTTGGTGAAACACACGATAACCATTAAATGAAAAGTAAAGGATTAATGTGTTCCTTGATTTTGTTGTGTATTAATTGTTATGTGCCAACCCCTTGTCTAACTTAGTCACTGTAATGGCTATAAATGATCACTTTAAACATCTGAACCTGCTTTTAGAACAGACTAAGGGTAAACCATGGCTGTTTCCAAGCAAGTTATAACATCTAATAATTGAATGATGAGCATCACATAACAGATTTTGTTGATATAATATTGATAACAGCTATTTACAGATATATCCGTTTTTGAGTGAGCAAGTTTGAAAAAGTTTCCGTAACGAACTCTGAATTAAGCTTCGTGTCTATATATTTATAGTGAATGACTGATATTTGTTTGATCTTAGCACCGGTCGTATATGATCAAGAAGTGATTCCATAGAGTGCCCTCTATACACTATCATTAATTATCTATGACAAATATAAAGCTATTCTATCATAGTCGATAATGTAGATAATATTCTTCGGAATAGAATAGCCAATAATGTAGGATGGGTTTAGACTATTTTCCCTATTTACACCTCGTCTCTTTCATAATCCATACACTACTGCCGATTACCTGATAAAGTCTATACTACACAGCATGTTTATCCGTCATAGTCAATACAACAAAGAAACAAGTCATTAGAGGTGACTTAAAGATGATTATTATGTGCTGATGTCTGATTAAATACACCCCATTTCAGTCTAAATGATATGACCTGTCTCTTGTCTTAGATAGTCTAAAGAATACATCGTACCTTTCTATCATATTCTAAAGAAACAGCATACATCTCGATCATAATATAAAGATTACATCATGATCATACCTCTCTATCATAGTCTAAATAATACATCATACCTCCTGGTCATCAGACATGGGCTTAAATACATTGAAATGTATTTAAATGCAAACAATTTTGAGGGAGTGAAATACAAATACTTTTAAATGCAAATGTATTTAAATACAAATACATAGGAAAGTATTTCAGATATTTTTTACTTTTGGGATAGACTACTAGGTAAAAGAAAGAAAAAATATATCAAGAGCTTGAGACATCTATTTTATTGCATTGTCACATTGTTTCTATTCAAATGGTCCAGCAGGGAGCCGCCGTGGTCTAACTGGTAGCGCGTTGGCTCACAGATCTGAGTTTAAATCTCGGCGTGGACATATCTGAAGGGTGTTTCATCTTTGATTTCGCTCCATTACCGTTGGAAGGCGCTCGGCCCATTTAGCCTATCTTGTGCACAAAAGTGGCCGTAAAACATCAATCATCATCATCAAAGGGTCCAGCATCTAATTATGTTTGATATGGGCATATGGTTATTGTCCACTTTGAGTTGCACCACAGAAACATCAGCTGCTGGAAGGTGTTGTCAGTTAGGTAAGCATCTCTGGATGTAACAGCTTCCCAGCGATGCTGAAAAGTCTTTCAACTGAAGCTGAGGATGCAAAGAAAGATGGGGGCTATCTTGGCTAGTGCTGGGTGTTAACTTTCCAAAAACTTAGAGGGTCTGTGTCTTCTTCCATGCATGGGCTTGTCAGGTAATGATCTACATTTGACTTTGTGCTAGTGGTAGGTACTGTCAGTTCTCAATGATCAACTGTCTCAATGAATTCTCACAGAATGGCTTAATTGTCTTTACCTTGTCATCATTTCTGAGTGAATTGCCAAAGGACACAGTACAATTACTTGACTTTTAAGGCTTCAGTCAAGAATATATTTAATTGCCATTATCCTATGCATTGTTTTGAAGTATTTGAAACAGTATTTGAAATATCAAATACTTTAGGAAAGTATTTAAATACAAATGCATTCAATTCCTTAATGTCAAATACAAATACTTAAAAAAGTATTTAACTACTTTCAAATAGAAGTACATTTTACCCTATGTCTGCCGATCACAATTTAAAATATACATAATACTTCCAACGAACATTTATTTCAGTATCGTGTCGTAAATGGCTCTACAAGTTACACGGATCGCTACGCAATTCTAAAACACATCGTCGCGTAAAAGCGCGAACCAAAATCTGGCATTGTATTTAGTTCAGGGATGCTTTTGGGAATACGAAGTGTCTACGTGCGTGAGTCATACGTTTAGACTCGCAGTCTAAACGTACGTGAGGATGCGCGCGCATCTGTTTTTGAAACGATAATAGCGGAGTTAGTGTCTATATTTTTATTTACGTTTGTTGATTTAGTTTATAAAAGTATTCTGACATTTCACTAATGTACAACTTAAATCAATTAAACGGCTACAGAATTCCAATACTTTTAAGTTTAAAGTCTAAGATACAGCAGTACACCTGGTAGTTGTAGAACTTGCGGGTATCAATACGCACGCGCGAAAAAAAACCACGTGCGTTTAGACCCCATTACTAAAGATACGGTAGTTAGAGTAATGCCATTAAAACTATAACTTGCGTAATCAGTAATAAAAACATACGCATGGGCCTAATGGCTCACGTACGTTTAGACCACGGGTCTAAACTTACGGCTCATCTACGAATAGCCACTGCCCTTGGAATAAACTCATCTGTGACAGTGGTCCGTGTGAAAAAAAATTCAGTTGGCTGTAGATTTAAACAATTAGTTTGTCTGAAATTCAATTTAATATGTGTTTGTTTGGACGATACGTCTGGCTTGCCGAAATTTAAACCCATCTACTTTATTAAAACAGCCTTTACAGATTTAGCCAATAACAATTACTCTGTCACTTATATCCGGCATATAATACATACATAATGATAATGTATTGTTGACAAATATTTGAAAAATGAAAGGGAAACACACTAGATCTATCATATCTACTCTGGCTTACTCATGAAAATGCAACGGTCTTTGCCCAAGTGACATTTTTAGCCATAGTGACAAGATGGACTATGCAATTGCTAATCAATTTCCTAATTGATTAGTAATTGTTGCTAATAATTTTTTTTTAAACAGAATGTTTCCTGTACCTCTCCTATCATAGTCTAAAGAATACACCATACATCTAAAGAATACCTAAACATCTCTATCATAGTCTAAATAATACACCATACCTCTGTCATTATCTAAAAATGCACCATACCTCTCTATCATAGTCTAAAGTATAAATCATACCTGTGTCGTTGTCTAAAAAATGCATCATACCTCTCTATAGTCTAAATAATACATTATACTTCTCTCTCTCTCTTAGTCTAAATAATACATCGTACCTCTCTATGATAGTCTAATGAATACGTTATACTTCTGTATCATAGTATAAAGAAAACATCAGACCACTGCCTCAGAATAAAGAATGCAACCCCCTTCTCTATCAATCTATACAATACAACAAACCTCCGTCTCATAGTTTGGATGATGCAGCAAACATCTCATAATTTCAGCCACACAACAGATGTCTCTCAAAGCATAAACAATAGAACAGATCCATCACTTTCACAGACTAAACTGATCTCTTCTGTAACTGTCAAAACAATACAACAAACCTCCACGACCTAGTTTAGTGAAAACGACACAGACAACTTATCTACTGTAGTCAAAACTTTAGAGTAGACTTCTGTCTAATAGACAGAACAATACAACACAACCCCGTCTAATAGACAAAACAATATAACAGACTTTTCTTTAATATTCAAGAAAGCCGAAAGGAGGAGACATCAAATGACCTGTTTATGCCGTTTCATTCCTTTTTTTTCACTCTCTAACTGTACATTCATCCAACATTATAAACATCTCAATTACTGTTCACACAACATATATATATATATATATATATATATATATATATACTATAGCCTATAATATCATCATCTATTCTGTTCCATGGCCCTGTTCCTGAATCACATAGTTTAAATAGGTGGAAATTATTGTATAAGTATATTTTTCCTGGGAAACCGTTAAGGCTGAATCTGTGATTCACTGGAGGCCTGATTTTGTACCACAGTCGATAATATAATGACTATTGTAAGCTTTGGCGTCATTGACCAGTCTGTATTGAGTCTCCGCAACACAGTCTACATCTTACAATACACTTGCCTGGCATAGTTTTGGTGTACAGTTCAGGAAGCTGAAACCGTTTCAGTAAGAAATAATCATGAAAAATGAAGAATTTGAAAGATCAGGTATTTGAGGAAAGCTACTTTGATTATCAGTAAGGTTTATATGCCATGCCAACGAGTGGCAATACGCTATTTTTATTTGGAGCGGGGGTGGTGGGGGGGGGGGCTTGGGCCGTCTTATCATGTTATCTCAGGAAGATCTATCTTATAGATCTGAAGGTAGATTCTATTTCGACTTTAATCGGCGAATTGACGCACATCGTCATTTTATTTTGATTAAGACAAGAATCTTCTTCAGTACATCAGATGTTGATGATTTGAAAAGTGATTTGAGAAAACAATAAACCCACTATTTTATTTACTGAAGTCTGATCGAAGCTGCAATAAAACATGAATACCCATACTTTGTAATCGTGCCAGATATGTCGTGTAAATATTGGGAGTTTCATTATAATGATTGGTGTTTTATGGCCACGTTTGTGCACATGGTAGGCTAAATGGACCGAGCGACCTCCAAAGGTAATGAAGCGAAGTCAAATATGAAACAACCTTCAAATATGTCCACGCCGAGATTCAAACACGGGTGGTAGTGATCTGTGGTCCAACACGCTACCGCTAGACCACTCATAACTGTGCCGAATTAACGAATCCGAATTAACCGGTATTAGTTACGATAGATCTAAAAAGGACGCTGAACAAAGTATTTACCGGTTTTTGATTCAAATATATCATTCGTTTAATTGTATTTTGAAACAAAAATCTTTCGCTATCTACCAGGTGAAAATAATCTTACATCAAAATTTGTCTTCTGGGATGTTGCTAGAGAGAGACATTAATATATTAAAACATGGATACTACTAATAATGCATTAATACGAAGACATTTTTAACCCAAGTTGATGAAAGGTAGAGGTATCAACATTGGTTAGAGCTTTGTTTACAAGCCCGGATGTTGAATACGTAAGACGCGGATATTAGTAAATCGAATGCTTTGTGTGTCCATTAAATAAATAAGATCTTCAAATAATATTTGTTCTTGAAAGACCACGTTGCGCGCGCGAGTGTGTGTGGGGGATATTTATCATTAAATATAAATTCATCGAATTTGATTTTATATAATTCTCAGCAGAACGACGACGTATTTATACTGATGTCTCCACGACAGGTTAAAGTTCACACTGGACCAGTAACATAAAATGCGGCGTTTATATCGATGTTAAGCTGTAGTTTATTAAGAAACAATTATCGTTTTCATATTAAGTAACGGCTTAATAACTCTTCGTCACAGATGTTGAGAACCATTATGGGAATTAATTATTGTCGGTATCTATCATAGTAAAGTAATTAAAAAAAGGTTAATTTGTCGTCTACGTCACCGCAAATGTTTTCTTTAAGGAATTTATATTTGGACAAGAAACCATAACATTGATTAACGGTGTTAATAGGCGACGTCGAAGTGGTTAATGATAGGAGAGCAAAGCAGCAGGAAAACTCTAATAAACAGTGGAGTTTTGTAGACAAGCATATATAAGCCAGGAATAACCTCTGTTACAATTTGACATTGTATAAGTGACGTTTATTTATGAGTTAATTATCAACAAAACGAAAAAAGGGAGAAAACTCACACTTCTCTAACAAGCTAGAGGACCTTTTCAGTTCTTTTGTTAGTTGGAATCTTGATAATTACTTTTGAAATCAGTTCATGTTGATGATGATGATGATGATGATGACACGACTTATGTCATAGCTATATTTTTACTTTGTTTCATACAAAGTTAAATAAAGTAAGTTTTTCTGTTTAAATAAGTAAAGCTCAAACACTGGTCATTCGAAGTGGTTTAGGTATTCCGTAACACGCCAACGCTTAAAATACTTGAACGAATTGTACCCAACCAGAGACACTTTACGTGTACTTTATTATAGTCAAGTAACACCGAAAGGGACGGAATTTCTTCTCGAGTACAAGATCGCTTCCTCGATTTTCCTCAAAAGACACAAAACAAATAAAAGGAGGAGGAGAGAAGACCTTTTTCTCTCTCCTCTGTAATGTGTCCATTTTGTGCGGATATCAAGTGAAAGAGACGCCAACCGGGAGTGGCCGACTGTCATCATATAAATACGATGATGGATTGGTTGGGGAATATCGTCTCATAGAGTGTCAACGCTCATCGGGGACGACGTTCTGGTCAAGGTCATAATCCGGACAGGAAGCGGGCGAGATGACGGGTGCTTCGGAAGCGTCCAGATAAGAGATATTGTCGTTTGCGGGCATCACAAAGACGTACCTAGCTCATTTAAATCAAGGCCACCTCGCCTTGTTACGAGTAATTAAGGCGGAAGCGACCTCCGTATAACGCGTTAATAAATTTTCTCCCGGTTCGCGTCGACGAAGGCTGTAATGTGTGTCCACGACAGGGGACAGTAATGTACAGCCACGCGCATGTTGGCATTTCTAGCTATAATCCATAGAAACACGTCAAAACAACGACTCAATCACTACACATTTATGTTCGGTAATTAGTGAAGGACCAAGGTTCCTATTGGTGGCTGCAGTAGTCGCGTTGTCATCACGATGCTCATTATATCATTAGTTTGTGACTGTCTTTGGGAGGAAGTTTACGACACAGGTTTTTCGTTTATGATCTTATGTTTATAGGTCGCTTTAAGTTAATAACTTCAGCGAGACCAGCAATAATTCCTCTTAGGTCTGTTATCCGCTTGTACGGGTATTTTCTACGATTCTAGATGCGAATGCATGTGTGTGCATATAGCTAATAAATCGGCGATGTTTAGTCGTCTGAGTGTAGGTGCATAGATACAATTAATCGAAGTTACGTCTGTGTATGTGTATATTTGTGTCTGTGCGTGCCTGCGTATGCGTGTCTGTGCATGATGGACATGGTGTTTCCTGCAAAGAAACCCCAAACAAACGTGTCCAACTAAAACTTGACTATGTCACTTTGTGACATAATATGACGATCTCCCGTGACCTTCCCAGGGTAACACATTATAAGATAATAAATTTAATGAAGTTGTTTTCAGCAACTAAATTTAACATACAAAATAGCATAATTATGCCGAAAATCTTTAGTTAATTACCAGAGATATGTGAAGACGTGTCAGGTAGTAGATCTCTGCTAATGAAGATTGATAGTGAGCCTTAACGAGATAGTCTCACTTCTCAGATTATTCACTAGAGAGCGCTGCGAACATTCTCTTTTCATCCATTGAAGGATACCAAAAACGCATTATTAGAAAGCAAATTTTTACTACTACTACTACTACTACTACTACTACTTATACTGTTACTACTAGTAGTACTACTACTACTTTTACAGCTGCTGCAATAATGTTAATATTCCTCTTGTACTCCCTATACTATTATTACTAATAATGCTACTACTACCAATGTTAGGTCTCCACGATATAACTGGTAGCATAGTCGGCCACAGACTTCTGGTACTTCAGTTCAATCCCTGGTTTAGCTATATCTGAAGATGCGTCATGTTTCACTTCGCCTCATTACATTTGGAAGTCGCTGGGCCCTTTCAACCTATGATGTTCACAAAAGTGGCTGTACAACAGTATCAGTTATAATGATGATGATGATGATGATCATAATGATGCTGATGATGATAATAATAATAATAATAATAATGTAGATTTATTAAAGAGTCCTTACTATTAGGAACGACTCACAAGCCGTGAACAATGGTATCCCAAATAAGATATATTTATAAAAAATAAGATATTTGAACTATAAAAATTATAAACTATAAACACACACACACACACACACACACACACACACACACACACACACACACACACACACACACACACACACACACACACACACACACACACACACACACACACACACACACACACATGCACATGCATGTACTACACACACCAAAAAAAATACACACACGCGCGCGCGCTCACACACATACATATATAGGTACACACATAATTGCAATTTGTTATCCGATGTTAACCACCTCACAGTCCACAAACGTTACCACATTGGGAATTTTAATACAATAAATACAAAAAAGAACCTACATTTGAGTGAATTATTGCTTAGGTTATCTTCAGCAAAGGTACCAGCTTTATTTAAAATAAATATACCCCTAAATGCTACAGATCGTGCTGCTGATAAAATCACTGTATTTATACTATACAGAAGCATGAATATAAATATGCACCGCCTTATGCATACAAAAATATGCCAACCGATAGACAAACATCTAAGCAAGGACATACAGAGATAGACAATTCTCACATGATGCTAAACTAAGACATAGCGTCTCGTGGACGGTGTGTACAGGACCAGCGCCATTTACCCTCCCACGCTATTTACGCCTATATAAGGTCATATCTATATCTATATATATATGTGGGTGTATATATATAAATATCAGTGTAACGTCAGGAATAGTTCAAATAGCTATGCAGTAACCGTTCACACAAAGGAGGTAAGTGTCGAGTTTTATATTAATATAAGGAGTTTTAGTCTATTTATCATAACAATCTATTATATAATCTACTTACAATGTAATAACACGCAATTAATAAACAGCTATAACCTAGAAACGCACTTACAAGGAAAAAGGCAAATGATATTAACAGTGCCCTATTAAAATCTAAATAATTAATTTTAAATTTGTTAGAAACAAATATTTAATATAAATGACCAGCTGTTGGGCAATAACATCGTCTATTTGATGCTGAAATCCTTTTACTTACTTATCTCGAACAGTTTTGCACATATATGTAGTTATGTGTTGATGTTATAATACACGGCTATACACTGTTAATATTAAAATGCATAACATTAGATATTATAGTTTTGCCGATGATACGCATGTCTACATCACTTTAAAGTCGTGTGATAAATGGGATAATATTCAATCTTCAATTGAAGCTTATATTATTCAATTGAAGATTGAATATTATCCCATTTATCACATATTAAAGACATGAATATTTGGCCCGACTGCAACATACTAAAATTAAATAAGTATAAGACTGAATTCACTGTTTTCTCATTCAAGCAACATGTGAAAAAAATGAGAATCTTCGCATTAAGGTAGGACCCAGTTATATAATTTCTTCCATATCTGTGAGAAATATATGGTTTATATTGGATAATACTATAGGAATGGAGAAACAGATGAATTCTATATGTATGACCCGTTATTATAAAATAAGAAATATAGGATTTATTAATAAGTACATAAATCAAGAGTCAAGTAAGTCTTTAGTCCAACCCCTTATAATTTCTCGACTTGGCTATTGAAACGCATTGTTATATAATAACCCCCCCCTCTCTGACAAACCTACTACAGCATGTGGAGAATTGTGCTACACATCCGGTGACATGCACTCGCAAAAGGGAACATATAACAAGAGTTTTGTTCCAGCTGTACTAGCTTCCTGTACGTTTTAGATTAATGTACAAGATCCTGTTTCACACATTCAAAGTACTGAGTGCAAAATCACCACTATATCTAAGCGATCTGATCCAAAATATTTTAATAAAATAATATTATAATAGATATTAAATGTTAGTCTGAGAGACACTTAGCATAGAAAGGTAAAAAGTTAGTTACCGCTACTCTAACAAGTAACACTATTTATATTTGTCCTGCTACTTTTGTTTCTGCTGCTGTTACTATCACTACTACTATCACTACTACTATCACTACTACTATCACTACTACTATCACTACTAATACCTGTCTTCTTCGGAAAAAAAATGGGAAGATAACTAAATTTATTAAGTCAGTAACATAATTTGATTCATCATTATTATCTTTGTTGGCTTACTTTAACAAAAACATCAATACAATATGTCATTATCTGCTAAATTATCGGTGATTAAATAATGTTTTTTGTTATAATGTAAAAGATGAACATGCGTGATAATGTTTAACTTGTATTAACTTCGAGTAAGTTCTCTGTTTGGTCTGAATGTTGGTCAAAGATGATGATGATGATGATGATTATTAAAGTTTTACGGCCACTTTTGTGCACATGGCTGGCTAAATTGGCCGAGCGACCCCCAAAGGTACTGAAGCGAAGTTAAAGATGAAATGCCCTTCAGATATGCCCACATCGAGACTCGAACTCAGGTGGTAGTGATCTGCGAGCCAACGCGCTACCAATTAGATCACTCTAGCAAGACAATATGTACATATTGCGACATTTTTGTAATAAAAATGTTAAATATTCGAATATGCCAGCTTATCGTAAAAGTAACAACACTGACTGGTTGCTAAATGTGTGTTTTGTGTGTTTTCTTAACGGAATCAACATGCGTTTCTGAGTACTAATATGAATATTTTAATGTCAGTTTGAAAGAAATCAATTTGAATTAAATACTCTATTAGTGGGGAGAGATGTTTCGATGCTGTACACCAATCAGCCAATGAAATATTGATGTGATAGTAATAGGTAATCGTAATAATAATAATAATAATAATAATAATAATAATTGCCAAAATGGCAGTTATTTGACGTGGGTGGTTAGCTGAAATATGGGAGACGGATATATGGTCTGAAATTAACTGCTTCACCAAGAGGATTAATTTTAAATAAATTTAGAATTTACAAAATATAACAACTTCGTCTGAGAAAATCTTGCAAGTTGCCTAGTTGAATGAAAAACTCCTTCTACTATAGTGCAACGGTCGGGATTCAAACCTCGCGCACGTCATGACCATGAGTAAGAAAATCCCTCACTCTTACCTATATGCCATAGAGGCTGATTGTAATCGATCACAGAATCTCAGCAAACCGTAAGAAAGAAATATTAGGCAATTATATTTCCATACTTACCTGGATGAGTTTCTTAATTATCACTATACTCCCTATTACTTGTACATGTGCCAATTATATTATTCTATTTACTATATAGACTTAATTAGTTCTGGTCATGCCGTACCTGATGCTTCACATAATTAAATAAGAACCGGCCCACCAGTTCATGTAGTTATAACTGCAGCTATACAAATAGTAGGGCTAATTAAGAGGACAACACCTGTCATGATTTATCATACAGGTATGTGGAGAGCGGGTAGATTGTGTCATCCAACTGCCCGTCTGATTCACGTTGGTAATGGAGAGAAGTGTCTAAAGTATTCTCAACTCATACTTGACTTAGCTTATAATGATAAAGATACTCTCTATTAACGATTCTCCATTAATGGTTCTCTAGTAATGATTTCCTATAAATACTGGTACAATTATGACAAATGTATTCCACGTTCCTATGCTCATCGATGAATATTTAAATTCAGACATTTTAAATCAAGTTATCTTCGTTATGTGGCATATCGGCGGCAAAGTATGTCGTCCATTATCAATTCAGGACATACGATCCCGGGAAAGTTTCCGATGAAACAGATTCATCACCTGCACCAGTTGGGATACTGTTTAGTGCTGGAGGGAAAACATTTCTCCCTGACCGGTCCTGTTTATAAGATAAGATATTATATATATATATATATATATATATATATATTATATATATATATATATATATATATATATATATATATATATATATATATATATATATATATATATATATCCAAAAGTACTATTGTGATTAATAGATATACCTCTAGAAATATTGAGTATTTTTGTTTAGTAGTGATATGAATACAAACTATGTGATCGAATTACAATGACAAATGATATTCATATTTGGGGGTTATACAATTTAACAATTATTGTCATTATAATCACAATAGTTTTCGATTTTAATGATCACTCACTATCCATGTTGTATTTACGTTAATTATATTGTCAAGTAATCGTAATTGTAATCTATTACTGTTGTTCTTAAAGCATACACACATAATACTTATTTATTAATATTCCTGATATCCTTGATCATTAATGTGAGTACGAAGCTGTCTTATCTCTGGATTGTTCTGTCGTTGTCATTGAAGAGTTTTTTTTTATAGAAAGAGACATAATCAATTCACACGCAAATATATTGATCTGAATCTACCTTTTTAACTATATGTTGAATTTCCATATATATATATATATATATATATATATATATATATATATATATATATATATATATATATATATATATATATATATATATATATAATACGTAAAAATCAACTATGGCTAACTTTACATATACCTCTCATTTTAGGAAAATCCTAGACACAACTTATAGAATGGCGGTCAAATTATTGTACTGTATACTGAACCCACATTTATATTTGTGATAAGTTTATCAAAGACATGCCATTCGCTCTCTTTTTTTAGACACGGTCACGCTAGATTTTCGTTTTCTAGCTTCTCTATTGATCGTATCTCTATCATACCTATATGTTTGAAAAGTAGAAAGCTAAATACTATAACTACTAGGTAAACCAGAGATACATTTAAACACGTCACCTCAGATCGGCCTGAATCGGCCATGAATTTAGCATAAAAAGCTATTTCAGACACAGTGCCATTGTTGTGTAATCTTCACTACAACAAGAACGAAATAACTATATTTAGTCTGTACTAAAACCTACTTTACATCAAATCTGGTCCTTTTAAGTCCTCGAATTCCCGTGTATCGATGAGGTGCACCTCGTGTAATCTTAACACGCAGTAAATTTTAAATACTTCCAAGCGAGGCGATCTACTGTTGTTCGTGATTTAGCACAGGATTCTCTCTTTGAAAACAATTGTTAATAACTTATTATGTACCTCATTAGGTTACTGACATCACAAACGCAATCCCGGATAACTGACTGTCTCTCTATAAAGTTCGACATCAGCCTTTGATGTAATCGTAGTATCCTTTAGAACGAAACAAATCAAATGCCTCATGTCTGCCAGCAATTTGATCAAATACTCAACAAACACGCTCATTATGTGACATTTCAATGTATCTTCAAACGTATGTTAGTCTGATATTTGACACGACGACAGGTGGACATGCCGCTTTGAAGGATACTTTGATCGATTCAACTATATTCTATGTTTCACGATTGGTAAACTATACACCGCTATTACGCTTGTGTTTGTATGTGTTTCGGTGTATATTTGACCAACCGTGCGCACATGTGTTTCGATGTATATGCATCTACTTTGGTCGCAACTGGGACAATCTTTCTCGGGAAACACATCTCACATACAACCACAAACTAGAGTGTTGCAACGCAGCACTCTACCTACTGTACCATCTGAATGCCCGATGTGTGTATTCCATGAGCACTTGCCAAATGTAAGAGATTTCCCCTGAACGCGAATTGGCATAAAAACGTAAAAAAACCCCACTTCAAACCTGAAACAGAGGATACTGTGAAGCAGTAGAAAAAACACAATTCTGACAAGAGCTTAGTCATAAAATCTTTAAATAAATGACTGGCCTCTTTGAATCAATGTGATAATTCTGGATTTTGTTTTACTGAAGGTACTTAAATGCACCTTTTTCGAGATTATGATACACGATGGAATTATTTCCCTATATGTGTATCCAAGTTGTGGATTGTGGCTGTGATATGCTTTGTCCGATATATTATTGATTAATCGGTTGATTGGTTGATTTAATAGACAAAGAAAAGAACTTGATCAACTAGACAGTTCACAATAATATCAAGAAAATAAAGTCAAAATATTGTAACAAGATCTCTGTGTCTATACAGCCACCCAATCACCTTATTCCCCTTGGGAAGTAGTCTATTTGAGAGTTGAACATATGATGTATCAAGGATTAATAAAAATAATCCATTCCTTTATTTCAGGTAACAAGATGTCAAGGTTTTACACTCAGCTCTTATCTGTTTGTTTCATCACTATCACGCTGTTATCGATCTATACATCAGGTAAATAAATTTTCAACCAACGTACCGTATCTTATTATGATTTAGTATCAAGAGCCGAACAATCGACTGGGTAATTTAAAATACGTTTTGAAATGTTAAAATATCAACCATACAATCTCCCAGTTATGAAGTAATGTAATATATTTTTAAAACAGGTTCTAATTAAGATTGGTATCAGTGTGGTCGATGTACCGTTAGATAACACTGTCTTTTCTACGAAATCAGTTTGCTGTTTCTGTGATATTGTTTCTAATATAGTATTACCTAGAAATAACAATATAATTATTTTGCGAGATTATAAAATAACACGAAGTCTTTACGACCATTCTGCTATGTTTTGCAATCGGATAACACGATAGCCATAATTTATATACAAGGCCCATCTAGAGTTTATAGTTAGATATGCTGAAGTAATAAAGTTTCATGAATATGGCATATATGTCCTGACGGTGGTGTACTGGAATGTCCTTCACTCTGGTGATTACCTCTCACGGCATGTGTCGGATGGCTAAGGACACGAAAACCACGTATTCAGCCGGCGAACAAACCGAAATGCAACAAATTACATCCTCTGTTAAGTGTGACATTAAGTGTAACATTTATATTTGACACAAATAAGCCGTACTGAAAGAATCAATTATAGCCTACATTTCCATCCCATCTGGTGACTGAAAGGCATCAAACTACAACAACAACGACAAAACAACAACAACAACAACAGCAGTAATAACAAACGATTTTTAGGAGTGTAAATAGTTTAATTATTATTCAGTGTTGTTCTTGTTTCCCTTTGTAGCCTTTAATTTCGTTCATCTTGGCGGAGCTACTGAGAGGGAAGCGATACTAGCGAGGAAGCTGGTAGCTCAAGGTCACTCATCTCTCTATCTCTGCCTCTTCTGCGCCAAGACGTCGCTCTGTGATCCATTACGAGCTTGTTATCCAAGAGGCAGGTCCAGAACGCATGTAGCTGCCTGAGAATCCCGACGTGAACGTTAGAGATATGGCGACAGGCTGGAGTAGGCGTTCCAACGTTAGCATATCGTCAAGAAATCGTGGGTGGTATATCCCATAATTGGTCTAACTATTGATTGACCTGTTGTTGACGGGGCTTTGTATTTAGGCGACACAAATTGGTCAATGTGGCAAAATGTGGCATGATGTGAAAAAATATGGCCGGTTTGCATCTAGTGGTATATCGTGTGCTGGTATTTGTGTATATTTGTACAATAACTGATAACTGACATTACAGTTACTCTCTACTGAACATATCTCAGAATATGAACACCGTTAGAATTGATTATCAATCAAATTATTATCTGACACCATTTAAACAAAATGTGGCATAGAAACGAGTTGATGTACCCAGTAGTCATAGTGCACCGTCTATCATAGTTCGGAAAAAATTGTATTGCCATCTTCAAAACAGAAACGACATAGATAAAAAAATTCTTCATCGACCTGATTCTAGGAATGACAGAACAAGATCGATGTAATTATGTTAATAATCCTGGCCGGTACACCACGTGACAATATATATTCAATACCTAAGTACAGGCGTGTCATGTTGGATGTCAATGAATTAGCTAGAACTGAGAAAAATCCCTCAAAATCAACTATCGTTATGACATTACTCTCTTGTCAGAAACCGACCGCAAACTGTTTATTATCCCACTATTATTGATGTAGTTCCGTTTCTTGTTTATTCACTGTTGTTCAATAAAGTTAATTTTGTAATGTTGTCGAGACTTCGTGATTGATTAGTAATTGATATTTTGAGAAAATAATAACACAATTCTCAGTATATATATATATATATATATATATATATATATATATATATATATATATATATATATATATATATATATATTCCACTCTCTCACAAAATATTGACTAACTCGGACCTGATAAATCAAGATTGTCTAACTTGTGGTCTTCATGTCGTCATCCAATTTACAACACATTCCGTGCTTTACCACGAGGTTTGAATATAAATTGAATGAACTCCTTAGATTTTCATTGTATATATTTAGGCAAATCTATCATATTGTAGTTAAGGTTAAATACTTTGGAGATTAACTGTTATTCGCTAAAACACTTAAAACAGTTTTGCTCGACAGATTTCTCTAGGTTGTTCTATTAGTTATTTAATTTTTTATTCCCATCATTTCTTGTCTGAAATGATTTATACTATAATTATATGTGAAAGCTGTATTAATTACCTTTAGATATGAAGGGATCTTCGTGGCTTAGCGGTAGCGTGTTGGATCACAAATCACTATCATCCGTGTTCGAATCTCGGCGTGCGCATATCTGAAAGTTGTTTCATCTTTGACTTTGCTTCATTACCTTCGGAGGTCGCTCGGCCCATTTAGCCTACCATGTGCACAAAAGTGGCCCATTAAAACATCAATCGTCATCAACCATCACCAATAGATGCACACTACTGTCGAGGCTTGGCTTATCACAATTTATTGACCTTCGGGGAAGATATAAATATTTCAGCGCCTTTGAATGGCTCCTGCTAGTAAAGGCGCTTTATTAAATATATATTATTATTATTATTACGAAAAATAATGTTTCATAAAATTATTTATCATATAAAGGTTTCTATCAGATTAGCTGGAATCCAGGCTGACGCAAAGATCCTCTAACATATATTTAAGTATATACATAGGACGTAGAAGATTATGTTTCTCTTTAAGTACAGGCATAACTAAATGTGATTAGAGGTAAAACATAATTAGCAAATAATACCGTGATGGTGGAATTATATAAAAATATGTTATTACGTATCTTACGAAATTTCCCTGGATGTGTAAATTAGTGGCAAATCTATATCTTCGTTTTGTCAGAGATTCGAAGATCGTTTGTGATATAATCCGCTTTGATTTTTATGGATGGAGTAACATATTCACCTTTTGGAAGATGTGATGGTTACGTAGCGAGAACTCATAACAGACTTTTTTTATATTTTCCTAATTTATAGTAATATTTTCGATCATATAGTGGTTATGATTAATATTGCCGTTTAATAATTGTATTATTTAAATTTGAGACTAATACCATATCATTGGTCAAATATCTTATCTGACGGTATATACATGAGTGATTGAGTCTGTGTTTTGTTTAATCTCAGTGCTGATTACATTACTTAGTACATATGCCAAAACAGGGTAAATTTCTAGGAAATAAAGTCACTCAAACGCAGATATGGGTTGCTATCGAAGTGCCCTGAAAAATATATATATATATATATATATATATATATATATATATATATATGTGTGTGTGTGTGTGTGTGTGTGTGCGCGCGCGGTATGCGTGTGAAAGAAAGAGGCCCATTATATACCTTATGTCAGCTGTTGATTTCTTTATGAACCAAATTTATATTACAGAAATAGTAAAATTAGTAGCAACCTGACATATTGACTAAAATATGTTGGAAGTCTAAATTGGATGTGGTGTGACCAATAATTAATGACAAATGCGACATGCAATAAATATAGTGTCTTTCTTTTGATATAATAAATATAGTGTCTTTCTTTTGATATAATAAATATAGTGTCTTTCTGTTGACCTTGACGGTATCTGTTGATTAACATATTTTGAATGACCGTACATATGTATTTGGCAAATTATCACCCGTGATTACTAATAATACCATGTTATATTAACACCTAGATATGGAAACATATTATTGCAGTCTTTGTGGTCTTGCTTGCTTTTAATGAAGGTGAACTCTGATAACGAACAATTTAATAGAGATTGTGTTGAATACCTGAAGCAATGGCCACTTATAATAACTTTTCAATACGTATCACTCTCTGCAAGTTTATCGTAACTAGTATCCTCTGGTTCAACTTAATTATAGTTATATATCTTTTTCCGGATATGGATACATTATTTTCCTATTTTATTGAATGGCAGTTTCACTGAATTCTAGTTGCAAAAGAACCGGAAAAGACATTGTCAAATGCTCTAGATATAAACTCATAGTAAATGGCTACTTTCGTCACTCACACCAACTCTTAGGACACAATTGTACTGTCATCTTAGGACACAATTGTACTGTCATCTTAGGACACAATTGTACTGTCATCTTAGGACACAATTGTACTGTCATCTTAGGACACAATTGTACTGTCATCTTAGGACACAATTGTACTGTCATCTTAGGACACAATTGTACTGTCATCTTAGGACACAATTGTACTGTCATCTTAGGACACAATTGTACTGTCATCTTAGGACACAATTGTACTGTCGTCTTAGTACACAATTGTACTGTCATCTTAGGACACAATTGTACTGTCATCTTAGGACACAATTGTACTGTCATCTTAGGACACCATTATACTGTCAATACTGAATTAAATGCCAATCGTTGTAAATAGATATTACTGGATATAATAACCAAATTAGGTATTTTGTGGCTTCATTACCTTTCTAAAAAAGAGGGACATACAAAGGTGAAGACAAATGATGAAACTTATGCGTTTTTTCAAAATATTTTACAGGATAAACTGCATGTCAACAAATATTATAATAAATATAGTGAATTAGGTAACGTTTTTTTGTGTGTGTGCACATTTAAGTTTGTGATCAGTTCCATAAATTGTATTTTTAATGCCAATAGTTAATAATATGTCCTTTGATCAAACCACCAAAATCTAGTATTATTTTCTTATAACGAGACGAACGTGTCAACAACAACAGCAACAACATTAATAACAAACATACAATACAATCATCATTACTAAGAACAAGAACAACAACAATAACGATAACAACAAAAATAACAACAACAACAACAGGAACAAGATTAACAACACAACAACAACAACAACAACAACAGCAACAACATTAATAACAAACATAAAATACAATCATCAGTACTAAGAACAAGAACAACAACAATAACGATAACAACAAAAATAACAACAACAACAACAACAACAACAACAACAACAACAGGAACAAGATTAACAACAAACAAACATTCAATACAATCATCATCACCAAGAAAAGAACCAATGAAGCCAACAACAAAAACAATAACAATGACATTAATAGTAATAATATACTACATATATAACATGTAGTATAATAATGTTATATATTATTTTATCAGGCGTCTAAAAATATATATATATATCATTAGATGATTAAGAATGCACATACTCAACTAATTTTACAATTATACAGGTTTATAAGTATATAATAGCAACTTTATAGCACAGTTATGGCTTAAAAAATCTCAAGTTGTCATTTGTACTGACAGTTATTCTCTATTTATTTGAAAACTATCGGGTGTTGATGTGGATGACATTCATAATTAGTTTAAAAAGACTATTACAATTGTATGCTTTACTTTCAGGTAAAAGGTATTCTTTGTTTTGTTTTTGTTCTAAAAGTCAGCCCATATTTAATAATATTTAGTTAATAGTTTTTGTATATTATAACTAATTTTTTTAAAGCGTTACTTTTAGAAACATTTATTCATACGTTGTAAACAAACTTTAACGAACACATTATGATGCGGCAAATGTTTGACAAATATATTCTTATTTCAAAATTCAGCTCTAGCGGTAGCGTGTTGGATCACAAATCACACCCGTGTTCGAATCTCGGCGTGGGCATATCTGAAGGGTGTTTCATCTTTGACTTCGCTTCATTACCTTTGGAGGTCGCTCGGCCCATTTAGCCTACTATGTGCACAAAGGTGGCCGTAAAAACAATCATCATCGTCATCACATCACATGATCAACTCTGTGTAACATCAACCTATGAGTTATGTTGATTACACCAGAAGAACATAATATATACACATTTCTCATCAAACATTCTCATCAGTCAGACGACTTCTATCTGGTCGAAAGATCTTGCCACTTATCCTCTACAATTTTTCAGCAGGAGTAGATGATGCTGGTATGCACTAAAGGATTGGAGCAAGCTTGTCCAATGAAGGATACTACTCCATATGGGAATTCCAGAACCCGTTCAGTTTGAATCGCTGATCCAGAACTGAGGTTGTTTGGAATGCATCCTGTTCATCGTATTACGTCAGCCGCTTGTAGATATAATCCTTCAATGGCAAAACAAACAGAGATGTGTATTTACTGTATACATCTTCCAGGTTAGCCTTCAGAATACGTAGAAAGGAAAGCACCAGATCACCAAAAGAGATCATTAATTGCAATTCATTATGATCACAGCTAAAAGTCAATTCCCTCATGGTTTTGTGTGTGTGTGTGTGTGTGTGTGTGTGCAATTCAATGATCAAATTTCTTCCAGAAACTAAATATGAACTAATTTTAGAAAAGTATTTTAATATATTTGAAGATATATATGAAATACTTTCAAATACGAATGCATTTGATCCCATGTCTGTTTCTGAGTCATAATGCAAACTTTGGCATCTAGTCAACTGTCGATCGATATTTACAGTCTTTACTATAATAACAGATGGATCTATTTTTATGGTTTTTAGTTATTTACATATTTATTGTAATTCTTATACCATCGATTATCCTAAATGACTGAAATACTAAATAATAAATACCGTTATTTATCCACACAATCACATAATCGTGAGACACAAATGTCAAGGACATGAGAGCAGGAGGAAAGTTGATATACTGGCACTTTACCAGTAATTTATTACTGCAAGAGAAGTCGAAGCTGACACTTCTAATGTGAAATGTTTACAAACAGTTTACATTTTATGAAGTAACAACTATCTGATAGATTTTCCGATCGTGCTCATTTGGTCAGATATTGTCAAGGTTCTCTCTGAGAAAATCAATATTTGTGTCGACGAGTTGTCGTATTAAAACAGTATTGAAGCCTACGTCTCGTGACGTCTTGTTATTATTATTTTGATGGGGCACTCCGATAGCGAAGTGAATAGAGCAATGGAAAGCAAACGCCCATGTCAAGGTTCGAATCCCAGTAATATCAGTATTTGTGCGACGGTTCGCTAGCGATCGGTTACTTGTTACTTGTACCAGGCGTGATAGGTGCCCAGGTTAAATACGCTTCTCTTACATGTTTTATTATTATTATTATTATTATTATTATTATTATTATTATTATTATTATTATTATCATCATCTTAATAATAATAATAATAATAATAATAATAATAATAATAATAATATTATTCTTCCTCTTATTATTATTATTATTATTATCGACACTACCTTTATAGTGGAGCAATAATTCATCCATAAATAGATTCTCAGTCCATCAATTAACACATTTATCAAGTGTTATGTACAATGATAAATACCACGAACTATTATAACAATAGATGTTTATAATGAGGTTAACAACTTATATAAATAATAGTATGATTATGACCGTTATGTTTTTGTTCTTATTAATTTATGATTGTTATTGATATTGTTATTGTTTTACTGATATACAAACTTTAATGGCTATGTTTTTTTTTCTTTTCCAGGAAACTACTACTACTAATTCTACTATTAATTCTACTACTACTACTACTACTACTACTACTACTACTGTTACTGCTACTACTACTACTACCACGACTACTTCTATTACTACTACTACTACTACTATTGCTACTACTAATTCTACTACTATTACTACTACTACTACTATTTCTACTACTACTTCTACTAGTACTATTACTACTACTTCTACTACTGCTACTACTTCTACTACTACTACTAATACTACTGCTTCTGCTGGTGATATATGTCCATGATGGATGTATATACTTCTCTTACATCCTTTCTTTATATGATGGTGACTTTAAACCACGATTGGTTGTCAAAGAGTGTTCTACCTGGGTATAAAGATAGTTAATTAGTCATTATCTATGGTATTTTACCCAAATACATGAAATATATATATATATATATATATATATATATATATATATATATATATATATATATATAATCATCGGATCTGATAGTGATTACATTTTCTTAGCTTCCTTGGAATAATCTGAAACACCACATTAAGGTTATTAAATGTTGGACAACTAAAATATTAATGATAGAAAAAATTATATTATCCATTTTGTGACATGTCATTATGTCAAATTGTTACAGACGCTAGGGTTATACATTACAACATACATGACCTACTAATAAAGTCAAGTGTCCCAGATATTGTCGATAAAAATATTAATATAAATGAATTATTACTTCAGTACGTACATCATCCTATTAGCGTACTAAGATCTAAGTTCATTCTTGACACAAGAAACATTTGCCATTACGATCTATACATCTGTTACATTTCGCATCGACTATTGGAACTCTCCTTTATGTGGGCAAAATATGATATTAATATGATTATGATATTAATGGTGAACAGCGAATTTTGAGTGGCGAAGCTCGTCGTGATAACTATTTAAAACAAGGAAAGTATTGTCTAAATTCATGGGGGAAAGAACTAGATTTATGGTCAGTGAGACGACGTAGTTATTTAAATATTGTACTAAAACATGTGAATTTATTAATATTAATAGTAATAACAATAGCACACTTCTATAGGGCAATATCCTTGAAAAGACTCATGCCCAGTGGCGCACCTAGTAAATGTGTTGGGCAAACTCATAATCAAGTTACGATGTACAATTCATGGAAAAAGTATCGAATGCAATGAAAATATAGGAGGGATAAGTGAGTCTGAAAAGGTGAGTGTTTAAATGGTGACGAAACAAATATGTTATTTGATGACTTAATATGTTCAGAGAGTGAATTCCGAAGATTAGAGACAGCAACTGAAAAATGAAAAGTGCTATTTGTTTTATTAACTACCCCCGCCTACCACTGATCCTATTGGTAATAAATATAATTTATTGTACCGTGTAAACGGTAATTATATTAAATTATTTTAAGTTAATTCATGTATAATGTTGTGACAATTCTGACCCGTATTACACGACCCTTGTTATTGGTATATCAAATATCGTACATAGTTCAGGTGTTAGTCTGTTTATAAGATAAACTCTGTAAACGTTATCAACTGACATCTGGTTAGAATGTTTACTTATACTTAACAGGGATTCGATATGTTTACACGTTAACCTCTTCTCGGAACACGTATCACTTGTATGATACGCAGCAAAACATGGTTACCCATCATGACCTGTGTGCGTCATAATAACCCGTATCTGCGTCAACAGTAAAGGGTCAACAGTAATAAGTACAGTGTGAAGTAACGTCTATTTGGAGGATTTGATGACTTTTCTCACTGCCTGACTGCTGGACAAATGGAGAGTAACGTTTATTGATAACTGATTGATATAATATTATATCAACCAATGTTAGCCACTTGGCCTCTAGAACCTTTTCAATAACAGACCTCTGTACTATACACTCTCGTCTTTAATTTAGATCATTAACGTAAATATACCTTGTCTATATATATGAGACAGTGGGCGGTGTGTTATACAACGATGAAATAAGAGTTGATTATTGATATCGGGAATTTACAACGAGTGTAATATTTTGTGGCACGAGAAGACAGCCTTAATGTAAGCATCAGTATGATTTGATGAATATAAATATAAATTAGGATTAATGACGTTATATTTGTTCTAATATGTTGTAATATTATGCTATGTTGTAATTTAGTGTACTTTGTTGTAGATCATAACGCGTTCTTACGTAGTAATAATAATAATAATAATAAATATAAGTATATATTTTAAATAATTATATCATGACCTGTTATAATGTATCAGACATAATACAGCTAATATATGTATATCATAATACATGATATATGTATATTGTAATACAAAATATATGTATATCGTTAGATGGATGACAATTATGTGTGCACACTGGATGCTGATACCGAAAAGAAAGCCACCAAAGAATTAAACGAGATACCCAGTGACAGACTAGAAGCTGTCAAATGTTTACGTGAATGGCTACAGAAGCAGCCGCACATTAAGTTTACAGACGGTTAGTTAATAAGATGATGTTTATCTCAATAATACTGAATGTTAGATCATTTGACTGATCTTAATGGATCCTTTCAGTCTCAGGGCAGGGCGATTAAAATTGAATCCAATATAGCGAGCCCATTAAGATGACACTGGGTTATTTGTTTACGACACGTGTACCATATTTGAGTATTATAATTTGTAATTTAGTAAAATTGGAGAAATCTCTTGATACATTTTGGAATTACATAAGATCTTTGTGTACACTCTAGTATGCTTCTACTCACGAATATAATGTATAACATAACAATTACTTTTAAAACGTCAAGTCTGTCTAATTGATATACCGTAATGAGTTCAGTTATTGCTTATGACTATGCATGTTTTATTTTCGGACGTACTAGGTACGGTAGTCGTGTATTAGGATGATCTACGTAAATAAGCTACCTGTGGAAATTATTCACTGATTGAATAAACCATCCTGACACGATTTAAGGACACGGAGAAGAAGGTTATGCCCTTCATCGAATGATCCAAAAAGTGGACAAAATTATATCGCGTCTTAAGCGTACCACTTGTGAACGATTAATTATTTATTCGTGTATTCTTCATGAATATTCTAAATTGAAAGCGCCGATTTTTAGATGAGTTTGCTTCCACTAATGAACGAAAAATATAATACAAATAACATAAAACGTGTGATCCGAAACAGGACGTCCTGCAGATAAACCTCCTTCCCTTCCCCGTTAACTTTTAGCCATTTAATATTTTGGAGTTGGTTATTTTTTAATATTTATTTCATCAACATCATTATCATCATCATCGTGTTAATTACTTTTGTTATTATTATTATTATTATTATTATTATTATTATTATTATTATTATTATTATTGTTATTACTGTTGTTATTATTGTTGTTATTTATATCCTCTGATTGAGACTCCAATTAATAACTTTAAATCTCCAATTCTATATTTGGCTACATTTTGTTTAGAAACTTTCGTCCTTCTGTCATTTCTTCGTGGAGCTAAGTTCAGTCAGTTAAGGGCTCGTCAGATGATTGAGGGCTTCCTCATGATGAGGATCAAAGCTCCAGAATGGTTTAAAGATATCGATACTAGAGATGAGAAGCTGCTAGAAGTGTTAAGAAGAGGGTAAGCAACTTGTAAACATCTAGTATTCCACGATATATATATATATATATATATATATATATATATATAATATATATATATATATATATATATATATATATATATATATATATATATATATATATATATATAGTCATAGTAAAAGTTGACAAATATTCATAAAAACGTACGTACTATGTTGCAGAAAGATGGATTTGTTACAGTTATAACCCATATATTTAATATGTATCAGCCTAGAAATGCCCCAAAACTAAAATAACCCCCCCCAAAAAAAAACAAACCCCAACAAGCTTATAAGAGTATTGAATTGTTTTTACATGGGATTTGCATCACTAAATAAACTTCATTAGATAGGAAAATATATAATGCGATATATTTATGAATAATCCTTAGATATATTGTATTGTATAGGCGTATACTGAGTGTATATCATGATATCTGAACCATGGCCCGAATAGTAACGAACAAATGATATCGTAAAAGTAAATGTTGCAAAATGTCAGTTGTCCAGAAACTAATGGAATATAGATACTGATATGACTCTCTTCAATAACAAATCTACATCAAGGCTAAATACCGGTACATAACCAAACAAGTTTGTCGTGGGGCTTTCAGTTATATTAAAATATTTCTACAGACTTGGTATTGATTCATTCCTTCGAACGATAGTCGGGGCATGATTTATTTATTTGGCTAATGAATGAACGTATGTGAATTAACACCGCCTCCACCCTAATTACCGTACCAAATGATCTTATTAATGTAATGAAAAATAATAATAAATATAATAATAATTAAGTTGTTAGCTGTTGTTTTTTGCGATAATAGCCAAAGTAAATTTTGGCAGAATATGGTTTAAACACTAGAATAGTTGTATTAAATGGCGTTACTTTGGTGTCTAACCAACTCTATGTGACATTAATCTTTTAGATATGCAGTACCTTTGCCAAAAAGAGATCCAAATGAATGTCAAATTTTGCTCTATAAAATTGGTAAGTGTTATTCACGAACATCCGTATGCGAACCACCTGTATATGTGGTGTGCTTAATGGTCTGTTTAATCATTTTGTAGGTTTAATGTATTATATGTGACACATCAGCACGACTATAACTTTCTCAAAAGTAAACTAAGTTGGTCAAAATTCTATAAAGTACTTAAGTTAAATTGCATATTTGATTTTCGCTTTCGGAAAATAATGTAGCCACTAATCCTAACTGACTAGAAACTTAACAATTATAGTAAATGTTCATATACACATTTGAATTAAATAGTTATTTATTAAGCACCAGAAGCATCATCTGAACATTTATGGAAGCTATGAGGCCTAAACGAGAAAGGATTTGATCTTAATAGCGTTTTATGCGAAGCAAATATAATATATTACAGGCTGTAGATTATTGAATTAATTTATGATAGTAAAAAATATCATCTTTGAGGAAACTGTCAATCTGTCAGTTTGACTAGATGGTATAGACTCTATAAACTGTATGAAGTATTGTGAATATGTTGTTTCAAATATTATTACCGTTACTGGTATCCTTTTGCTATAGATATTGTTCAGTGAATTTGTTTATGTATGTTACCCTATATGCGTGTACGACATGGGGTCTTTAATTGGCAGGTTCTCTAGACAGCAATACAAAGCATACCGGGGTGAAGGAGGAAATACGATCAGGCAATATTTTGGGTCATTACATAACAAGGAGCGAACTGACCCAAGTGAATGGGTCCGTGTTTATATTTGATTTTACCGGAATGACAGCGAAACACATGACGAGATGGTCAGTGGATGATATTAGGAGATGGTCAAAACTTTGGCAGGTAAGCAGCAGCTAATTATATATCCATAGACAGCATATGAAAATAAAGACGATATATATATATATATATATATATATATATATATATATATATATATATATATATATATATATATATATGTACACACACACACACACACACACACACACACACACACACACACACACACACACACACACACACACACACACACACACACACACACACACATATATATATACAAATTGTTGTAGCATCACGAAAACCTCTACTTATAGGTACATTGCTTTAAGAACCAGACATATTTATGACCTACTGAGACCACAATTATATACTAATAACTGTTTTAAAAGAACTCCTTCATCTAAGTATCATGTCAAGACATTCAGCTGATGATACGACAAAAGAGGTTTTGTTATATTAACTATATGGCTGGATGGGATGGACTTTTGTTATGGTACTTAGATAACTCTAATGTTTCAATATGATATCAGTTCTAAGATAAGTCATACCCGTACCATTCTCATTAAAATAGTTTTCGTGGAAATTGTTTTATTACTATTAAATCTGATAATAAACACTAAGGATGTTGACAACTTGTTGCGTATTTAGAAACCCACAGAAAAGCTATTGCCTAAAAGAGCAGAAAATATGTTATTATTATTTTAAGAAATCACCAACGCCAAGTTTTGGTACTACTTTCAGTGTGCGAATGTCTAAAGTGAGTAACTAGTCATGGTGTCTCAGAAAAATTAGTTTCTCTGTAATTGCCCATCGAGGTCGAGAAAATGTATAGATCATTGATCTGAAAGAAAACTAGACCGAACAGGGCCGCTGATTTGATGGCAAACAGGTCCCAACTTCCGATCGTGGAAAAAAGGAACGCAGACTACAAAACGGGTTTATAAACAGGGTGAATTATTGTTGTGTCGTTGGCCCATCACCCCTAACACTATGCCGGCACTGTCAATAAGTGTACGACCCGGTACATTATCTGCTCACCTGCCCAGCCTACCCGGAGCACCGAAGAATACTTAAAGGTCATCTCCGTCCGGAAGACTACAAACTTCCAGACCGCCACTTAGCAGCATTGCTCATAAGGAAATCAACATTTCTACCAGACATCATAACTCCACTTCTCCAGAAAGATCCCTACACATACCAAGGACAGACCAGACCGCCCCTATGGACTAGTGGATAAGAGCATTGGACTTCCGTACCAATAGTCCATGCTGTTCGGGAGGCCGGAGGTTCGGATCCCGGCCGCGACATTATAGTAGGAGGAGTTTTTAGTCCAACCAGGCAACTGGTAAGGGTTTTTTCCTCCGAAAGTGACTTTTATAGTAAACTGAGGTGCCACCATGTTAAACAACTCCCAGTTCGCCCATCGTCATAATAACAGAAGTCAATACCAGGTGGATGTGCCCAATAGGCGACAGCCAGGGGTCTCTACCCCAAACTTCAACAAGTTACAAGTGTTGTGTCGCTGGTTGCATAAGCCGTGGGAGTAAAAGTAATATAAAAGGAATATCTTTTCATCGGTAAGTATAAGGAACACATTAAAACAACTGTTAAAGCGTTGTTTTTTGGCGGGAAATTAAGCTAAACTATTATTATATTTAGCCTATTCGACAACCCCCTTTTGTCTCTGGCGTTTGATGCTAACTAAGCTAGATCTACTGACCTACATTAAACGACATTTACATATTTCATGGCATATAATAGGACAGGAATAATACAGATTGTCTACACACACAAAATTATAATGCACACATCACAATAAATGACCGTATTCATAGGTTCAAAACTCGAAGCGCAACCGCTTCAAAGTTGTTTTTTCCACTACTGGAGGTCAGCGCTGTTTGGTCATGGCGGCCTATTCAAGCATCACTGAATGCTCGGTCTAGTTTTCTTTCAGGTCAATGTTATTGATCGTTGTTTGTTGGTTGGGACACGTAACCTCATCCAGCCTTCAGTGTTTTGATTGACCGATGTGACTTGTACTGAAATAAATCTGTCTCACACTCAAAACAATTCGTTATGTTAGTGGCTCTATGGTAATGTTCCGGTTTGTTGCGCTTGTAATAAAAATATTTAATTAAGCACTTTAAGATAACTCGGTAGCTGATCTGGGACTATGCGATGTCTGCAAGTTGTGTAATTTAACATTTGTATGGATATTCTTTATCGACTAAACTCATTTCATGATATACCTTTATTATGATGTAATCTTTGTGTTCTGTTTATACGTAGAATAACATGCCAGGCCGTTTTAAAGCATTCCATTATTATAATGCCGGCACGTTTTTGGAGACGATTATGAATTTACTGAAGCCGTTTCTGAAGAAGAAGTTTCAGGAAAGGGTAACGTTAATGCCACACACTTCTCAGTAAACATACCCGACCACATTTAAATTTAATGTCAAATTCAAGTCAACAACTGACACATATTTCTGGTAAGTGCTTCCAATTGTAACATTCATAAACATCTCGAAACTGATTGGTCATTTTATTAAACAGATGCACATCCACCATAACCTGGAAAGTCTATACAAGTATATACCTATGGAATGTTTACCCCGTGATTACCTGCCTGATGACTATGATGGTCCATCTCAGGGCAAATTAGATGACATTATTGGTATGTGTATACAACGTGTAAATAACTATGAGAGCAATCATTATTTTTTTATATAAGCATAAAACAAAAATAAGTTAATAATATTAGTTTTCTCTTTCTTGAATTGTTTTGCCGTTGATATCGTGATAATCTGAAGTATCATGTTATTTTATTCCAAACAGACGCTTTTATCAACCAGATCACAACGGATCAGTTCCGTAATCGGTTGTTGCAATTTACTGGGGACGAATATCGTTTGGACGAAACAAAAATGGGAAAAAGAGTCGACGATGAGAGTTATTATAGGAAACTAAACGTGGAATAGTAAACAACCTTCTGATAACTGCCTTTGTTCAGTGTCAAAAAGCCTTTGATTATAAAATATAAGTCCGTAGTGATATTCACACGTACCATCACACCCACAGAAACACACCTCCCCCCACACACAGACAGACAGACAGACAGACAGACAGACACACACACACACACACACACACACACACACACACACACACACACACACACACACACAACACACATACACACATACACACACACACACACACACACACACACATACACACATACATACATACACACACACACACACATGTCTCGGCAAGAAAAGTCGCCACTCTGGATTCAGTCCAGAGTTTGAATTCACGGTTCGAGATTCTTTGTGCCTGTGCCTTATTATACACAGCTAAACGTATATATATATATATGTTGTGGTGTGTGTGTGTGTGTGTGTGTGTGTTAAGACAATCATCATAACTTCTACTACTACATATACTACTGTTATTGCTGCTATCGCTACTACTACTACTTCTGTTTTGGTTATTATTATTATTATTATTATTATTATTATTATCAGTTGTAGTAATAGTAGTATCATTTGTACTCTTATTGTTCTTGGTGTTGTGGCAATGGTTACTGTTCCATATAAATTTCATAATATACGTTCTATCAAATCTTATAGCCTCACATTATATTTACCGTATTCACCCAAAATAAGGTAATTTGACATTCAGATTTTGCACCCTACCTCACGATTGTTGGGGAGGGGGGGGGGGTAATTAAATCTATATATTCATTCATTCATGAATTGTTTATATCAAATGTTTTATGATAGATCATGAACAATAACATCATGCACATACATCTTGCAAACATTAAATATAACGGCTAGTTATAAGACCAAACTCTAGTAGCCCATAAAAAGGCATATATGTTAGACTGAATTAATATTTATTAAATTATCTTCTAATAGAAACAGAAACAGAATGTATTTGTATATTCCCTTTTACCGACGACTGGTTTGCAACTTAATGTGTTGCACACTTAATGGAAGAACAACATAGTTGTTGTGTTGCTTCAAATTTGTTAAATATTCGTTTACAAACATCAACTGTATTTAAAGATAATATAATTTAGACTTTATGTCTGCTAATACCACAAATAGTGCTTGCTGATCGATTTCTGTAAAGAATTCCCTCTATATAATTTACTTCCACCTAGAAAATAGACAGTGAGAAAACTTACTTACTCGGATTTAAGTATCCTATGAAATCACAGTATTGTTACTTATTCATATTAAGCTTTGGGGGAAGTCATAACAACATATTTTAGAGGTACTATCCCAATTAATTCCATAAATAAAATAATATTTAGATTGGTCTAATTATAATATCGTGTCGTGCAGTAGACTATGAGCCATTAGGCTTTAAATGTTTACAGAAACTATTCATCTTTGTTTCCTGATTGAAATGAAAAGATCTTACAAAAATCATCTTGCATTGTGTCAGCAAACATTCATAAGTATACACTAGTCGCAGATATTTTACTTATAAAACCTATTAGAATACAGTGGGGCTCTGTTGAACTACATTTTGGTTAATTATATCGACCTTAATTGTACATATAATATATTATTCCTTCAATAAAGTGACGATATAAGAAATTTAAAAATATAAAAGGCAATGAAATGCTTTAATATCAGTTATATTAGTTCATTGAAATCTAAATAAACTTCATCCATCACGCCATGTTCCACTTTAATTATCTGGAAACTAATCTTTCAGTGAATGCAATAATTACTGTGAAATCTGCATTATTGACAAACCTAACTTTCGTTATTATTTTTAAGTGATGTAAGAACAATTAATATATTTTAGGATATGTTTGTGCCCCTGGAAAATGATATTGATTATTTATGTTTTCTTCTCTTATATTTAATCATTTCCGTTATTTGACAAAACTTTATTTTTCCATTCCCAAAATATTCAGGTAATAAAGAAAATAGATTTAACCTGTATTGCACCGATTCATGCTGCCCGAGTTGGTGGAGCAAATAGTAGCCACGGAAGAAGGTATAATCTTATTATCGGATACGGTAGTTTTACGTATGAAAAAGAAAATGCTGATAGAAATGGGCAGAAAACTGTTGTAGCTGTAATCCTACAAGATATATCAATGATGTCAAGTGTTAATACATGTATATCTATAGATGTTTTAATGTTTTAGACCATCTAAAGTTTTATATGAAACGAGTGCCTTAAAGAGAAATACAAGTGTACGTATATCTCGCAGCTTCTCTTTTACATTATAACGATGCAATTGTGCAGGGTAAATGTGCTGTATCATAATGACAGTAAGAAAATGATGTAGAGTTTTTATGTTAATAATGCGCCTGGTACCACTCTTACAGAAGCCTTCTTCAATATTATTTTAAATTCATAGCTTTATTTATAAAAGTCCTTTTCTCGTAGAGCTAAACGCTTTCTTCTTCTTTCTTTCTTTAACATCGCACCGTTGCTTTCACTGGTATGCAAACAAGTGAGATATAAAATGTGTCAATTTGGATAATATCTTCTCTGAAGCCATTTCCCTGATTAATTGTTCTTAGGTTGTGTACAGTTCAATGCGCTTGTTCCACTGCTTTTTATTTCGCATACCAATAGCAAATACGTACAAATGGTCGCACACACCCAGACATACATGCACAAACACACAAACAAAAAAAAAAAAAACAATCAGACACTAGACATACCATACATACGTACGCGGATAATTAGTCAAATCCCAACAGTTATATATTATTATTTATTTCACTATTGGCAATAATTATGTTAATGCTACGTTAATGTTAATGGACTTAATACTAAACGACTATTTGTTGATGTTTATTTTCTTCTTTTTTATAATTTGTAAGCTTCCCTTTATACACAAACAATTCAATTTGTTTTGTTTTTATCATCCTTCAACATATCACGATGCTACTCGACGAGAGACAATTAATGTTTCAATTAATTACTCGTTCACTAATTTTTGATAACCATTGCTACACTCTCTACCTGTTAGCTAAATCTGGTAAAGGATCACCTTCTCCTGTTGCCGCTTCTCTATATTTTCTATATAAGGCAAGTGAAGAAAGGAAACCAAGACAATCTGATAATGTCATAGTAGCATCAATGCTCATTGAATAAATCCTACACAAAACGAAAATATTAAAATGATTTATATTCATATTTCAGTGTTATTTCACTGCATCATTTTCATTCAGGAGAAATATCATAATTACCGTTAACGAGAGTCAAAAGACAACCGTCAATCCTGCCACTGTTTCTACTACTATTACTAGTACTACTGCTACTAATAACACTACTACTACTATTCATACTGCTAATAAGAGTACTGTTAGAGCAACAACAACAACTACTACTACTACTTCTACTACTACAAGTAGTAGTAGTAGTAGTAATAGTAGTAGTGATAGTAGTAGTAGTACACGTAGTAGTAATAGTAGGACTAATTCTTGTAGACGTAGAAGTAGTAGCAGTAGTTGTGGTAATAGTAGTAGTAGTAACACTCAATAAATCTACCTCTTCCATCCATGATAAGGTAGCTTAATGTTTGAGTAGTGCTGTAGTGCCTCACGCTGAGGAACATAAACATCTATCTCTATTCTATCATCGCTGAAAAGCTGCCAACAAATATTATTTGTGATCATATGGTTGAAAGTACTGAAAACGTCGCCAGTAGTAAATATTCTGTCTTCGGTCTATAAGATCAGTGGTATGGCTTTAATACGAATATAAATAGCGTAGTTAAATGGAGCTCGGCTGGCTCTTCCTAGAAATAGTCGTCTTTCTATGGTGGCATGACAATTTATATGAATTTGTGTCTAAGAAACACCCAAACAATCCCAAGTTTGGCTTGTCCACAGCAAAGGGTGGTATTAAAAAGGATGGTAATAGTAATATTCAGTACCTAATTGATTTAATTCATTCTATGAATACATACCTATTATTTTATGATGTTCTCTAAATCAATCGCATATGTTTTCTTTACCTTACACATGTGAATAACTTGTCCACAAAAGTCATGTATGTTACGTTATCAGCATAATTTCTATAATAACTGTGTACCAATGAAGTGGTACCCGACTGGAAAATGTGTCTACATAACACATATACATTGACCTAAAATCAAAAGCCATAAGAATAGTAAATCTTTCTGATCGTCACAGACATCGAAGTGGCATAAAACAGCGTCCTCGTTAAGAATGTATTCTACGTTATCCATTTTTTATCATATACGTGCTTTTCCCAGTTTACATTAAATGTATACTATATGAGGGTACCTTGTTTACTGCGACTTCAACAGCAACATTCACACGAGGAGCCCAGTGATAATATAATAATGCATAATAATGCATGTTTATATAGTGCCAGAACGAGGTAACCCTGTTCTGAGGCGCTGTACAGTATTATTATCCCTGACTCAGACCTGTTTCTACCCAGCACACATCTCAACTCATAAGGGAGCATACAACGCATGCTGCCATTATAGGCACAAAGCGTTACTCAAACACATAGCCATCGCGTCCTGTCAGGTACTCATTTCTATGGATGGGTGAACCAGTCGCCAACTGACAACATTGCAACTCCCGGAGATTCGAACCCGCGACCCTTCGGCTACGAGTCACATGCACTAACTAACTGTGCTATCACGGCTCGACAAATAATAAGGTAAAACAGCAGAGCGAACTGCTACATCAGGATCCACTGCCACAGGCGTTATATCTACTTGAGGTCAATATCCCATAAGGCCACAAAGAACTATTATTTGTCAGATTAATCCTCATTAATTTGTATTACAACGCAAAATGTGGCAGCTTCAAAAGAAACAGACTAAGACGCAAACGGACGCACACACACAACACACACATACACACAAACGAATACACACACACACACGCCTGCCCGTTGTAAAAACTGATCTTTGAAGACAGTGACAATTGGGTTATATGGTTTATATAGTATTGCTTTGAAGAAAGATAAAGCAATTAAAAAATAGCTATAAATAGGGCTGCTTAGATAATTAATCTAAACATTCTCACTACTGCCGTGATCTGACTTGGGTGTTCTACTCCCAAACTCCACGGCTGTAGGTGATTCGCTTTTTGTTTTTGCTTGGCGGCTTAGGGACTGGTGAGACATTACACATGTCTCAGCAAGAAAAGTCGCCACTCTGGATTCAGTCCCCTGAAGAAACGTCCAGAGTTTGAATTCACGGTTCGAGATTCTCTGTGCCTGTGCCTTATTATACACAGCTAAAACACACATTGCCCGTGCCAGAGATTGAGGTTCGTGTTTTCTTTTTACCAATTTTGTTTTATTTGATATAAAGGGTTAGTGACGAGTAGGTCATAGAATTTATTGGATTTGTATGCTTATGAGGTATTTGACCCTCCAGCAAATATCACAAGGCATATTATGCTGCGGTTAAGATGTTCCTTTTTCTGTGCGTGGAGACTGTATGTTTCCAGGTCCATGCGTTCTAAGAAAAGTTGATCTAGAGCTATATATTCCGTGCACTATTTGCGTCTTTGGAGGCACGCCGTTTAAGTGTTTGGCCTGGTTATCCAGCATTTAAATGACTGTAGGTTTGGTTTTGTTGTTCGGGGAGAATCCCCAGGCTGTCGCTTAATCAGCACAGCCTCTATGTTGGAATGGTTGAGAAACCTCCTCCCCCACCACTCACCAGGGGAGCAGTACGGAAAGATGGAGCCGAAATACCCTGAGGGTGGTCACTGCCAGAGTGTTTTACGTCCTCAGGGGTTTTTAACGTCCCCCTTTATTTTAAATAATTCAGTGGAGACGGCAGCGCCATTTAACGTGGTCAGCCACCCACGATGTAGTGAGCCGAGAAATTAATCCCTGGAAAAGTTTCGACCTCTTACGGGGTTCGAACCTGCGACCGTTGGCACCAAGTGACGGGTGCTTAACCGCTAGGCCACCGGAGCTCACTAAATGACTGTAGCAGACACAGCACGCTCTTAAAGCATGTACTCCTGACTCAGGAATAGAAACACTGCATCGCATCTCGAGCGGTGGCATTGGACACAGCTCGTGTGGTTGGTGTGTTTTATATAACAAGTTTAGTTGTATATATAATTCACCGTAGTTGTTTGTGGGAATAGAATTATCTTTCCTAGGTCCAGTTATGTCCAGTCTGTACTATGACATTCAAGGCTAACTTTAGTCTCCTTGTCATTAATAAAACCCTATTTTATAATTATAGTTTGTATAGCAGACATTAGGTCTGATTTGAAAATGTTAATATATAGAACGGCAATTCCGCCATAACGGTCTGCTAAGGCGCCGATGTAATAGTGACGAGTAGGTCATAGTATTTATTGGATTTGTATGTTTATGAGGTATTTGACCCTCCAGCAAATATCACAAGGCATATTATGCTGCGGTTGAGAAAGTTCCGTTTTCTATGCGTGGAGACCATATTTCCCGGTCCCTGCATTCAAGAAAAGTTGATCTAGAGCTATATATTCCGTGCACTATTTGCGTCTTTGGAGGCACGCCGTTTTAGATGTTTGGCCTGGTTATCCAGCATTTAAATGACTGTAGCAGACACAGTACGCTCTTAAAGCATGTACTCCTGACTCAGGAATAGAAACACTGCATCGCATCTCGAGCGGTGGCATTGGACACAGCTCGCGCGGTTGGTGGGTTTTATATAACAACTTATATAATTCACCTTGGTTGTATGTGGGAATATAATTATCTTTCCTAGGTCCAGTTATGTCCAGTTTGTACTATGACATTCAAGATCAGCTCTAATCTGGTTGTCATAAATAACATTTAAGAACTACAATAGTTAGAATAGCATAAATTAGGTCAGGTTTGAAAATGATAGCATAGTTCAAACAGTACGGAAGCTATGACGCGCTATTACGGTCTGCTTCAGCGCAGATGTCAGTCTTTTAATAGTAATTAAGATAAACAGTTTTAATAGTAAGTCGCTTCATGACGCCTGCCCGTTGTAAAAACTGATCTTTGAAGACAGTGACAATTGGGTTATATGGTTTATATAGTATTGCTTTGAAGAACGATACAGCAATTGAAAAATAGCTATAAATAGGGCTGCTTAGATAATTAATCAAAACATTCTCACTACTGCCGTGATCTGACTTGGGTGTTCTACTCCCAAACTCCACGGCTGTAGGTGATTCGCTTTTTGTTTTTGCTTGGCGGCTTAGGGACTGTTGAGACATTACACATGTCTCAGCAAGAAAAGTCGCCACTCTGGATTCAGTCCCCTGAAGAAACGTCCAGAGTTTGAATTCACGGTTCGAGATTCTCTGCCTGTGCCTTATTATACACAGCTAAAACACACACACACACAGACAGAGAGAGAGACACACACACACACACACGCGCGCGCACACACATACACGCACGCACACTCAAACACACACACACACATTCTATGCAACCTGATGAAGACTTGAATAGGTCGGAACCGGTCATTGCTATCGTGTTATATCGCTGCTATTAGTATTAATCTGAATTTATTCTGATTTATGCTTATATTATTCACACATTATTCATACTGTGTATTACTATTTTATTTCTCCATTTTAGGTTTAATCTTTCTTGGCCGTAGTGTTCAACACAAAGCCTGGTTTTGGTTTAATCATAGTTTTTTTTTTTAATATTTAGATTATCCTCTTTTGGATTATTTTAGAAATTTTCTTTTTTCTTTTCATTTTTCTCTAATTTTACCGGTAATTAATTATACTTATAATTAAATATTTTTTTAAAAAAATCAGTTTGGAGTTAATTGTTGTTTGAATGAAAGTATAACACCTGTGCCAGCGCCTTAACTATCTTTATAAAACACACACACACACACGCACGCACGCACACACACACAGAGACAGAGAGAGACACACACACACGCGCACACACATACACGCACGCACACTCAAACACGTATCAGTAAAAGTTGCCATTTCAACATACTTGCCGTTTGCGAAGCAAATACACATATTCATAAGGAAAACAAGCAACAATATATCCTTCACAATAAATATTTATTAATGACTATATATATCAAAATAACTACTTAATTTATATGTTAAATATGTATTATTTACCCAATATAAGAGCAAAGTGATAAATAATAATAATAATAATAATAATAATATAGGTTATTCACCTATTGACATATAATACTAGTATTTATGAAGGCCTATCATTTCTTTGTTTCTCCAGATGAGATGGGAAGTGACTATGATTTGATAACGAACTATTTTTCAGCGAATCACTTTGTTGGCCATGATTTGGTCTCTCACTCTGGGATATGGTATTCTGATATGTTGTGGTGTTTAGAGAAATCCTTCTTGTTTTGCATGAATGACAACAGAGCTTTCTATACCTCGGCACCTTACAGCCCTGTCTAGCAACAACATCACGACAGTTAATGCCAGTTTTGTCCAGACATACCGGTTCCTTTGCTACTTCTGGCGCTGAGGATTCAAAATGTTATGTTTCTACAATGCTTAGCATATATTAGGGTTAAAAAAATGAAATATGTAATTTGCACATTTGAAATTTCCCCACATTGCTACCAAGACACAGCAATTACTTTTGCCATATACAATAGAAGGATTTTCTGTATAAGACGATTGGCAAACATGAAAGTAAATTGCTTTTGACATCGTTCTGCGGCCGAATTTTTTTTGTATTTAGTTTTTAATAAATGGAGATTTCAACAGCTTGTTTACCTTCTTGGGTAGGACTGGAAGATGTCTGATCACATGACATTCTATTACAAGGTTCAATTTCCACTGGCTTCATGCTTTCGTCACAATCGGGTGATGGTTCATCTTCTGCATAACAATATACCCGCCTACTTCTGTATCCACCTGTGCCACAAGGTTTAGTACACTGTCGACGTAATACATGTGGCCATTATGTCAATATTTACTTGATAAAAACTGAATAGCGAACATTGAAATTGTGTCTCGGATCTTTAAGTTACCTTTCGCTTTATCTCGAACTATTTAATTTGATTACTGACCGCTGTCCATTCGGAGATAAGCCATTGAGCAGGACACGGATCCTCTCGACAACGACTGCGGGTTGCCGGTTTATAAAGATGGCTGCACTTCCGCTCATTCCTGACCTTAAATTCGGAATCAGTAATCTCTCCACAGACAACGTCACGTGATATCAAACCATCGCCACAATTCACCGAACACTGGAATAATACAAACATGGTAATCATCATTAAAAAACGTCTTCTTTTTTATCTTTTCCTTTAGGTTAATTAAATGGCACATTCGTATAATTCTGAAATCATTTCTAGTACAATTAAGTTGAAATATTGTTAGCTTTCTACATGATTCTAAAGCGGGGTTCCACATTCGCCACTCGCCTTGTTGAGCGCATCTTTCTCCCGGCGAGTATCAGCGAATCTGCACTAGCTATGCTGGCGAGTACTAATATTTGGTACCATTGGAAAGCATAAAGTCTAGTACGGTCGCCAGGAAAATCTCACCCCTTAATTTAATTTAATTCGGCTGTTTTCCCACTTTTTCTCGACTAAATTTGCCAACTTATTTACATGGACGCCATTTTGAGACGAATGCCGCGCTATGGAGCATTCGTTTTATTGATCCCGCACTTGCACAACGCATCCAAGCTCCAAGTAGAGTTTACAGAATGAATTAGCAACTCAGTGAAATGCTGTTATCGACGTGACCTCGACATTTGACCTTTCATATTTTGATGTAAACATGGGTAAATTATCTAAATTATGGAAGAGAACAGAAAAACTCCCAAACCTAAAAAAAGTCAGACATCGATAAAGGATTTGACGATATCTATGACTCAGATGAATTTGACAATGAAATGGCTCAGGAAGAAGTGCTGAAAAAGCTTGCTCATTTTCAAAGTGATAATGAGTGAAAATGATTAACTCGTATCGAATGAATTTCACAAGCAAAAGTGATTAAAAACGGGATTAAACAAATTGCGATTCAAAATCTCCCCCTCCCCCAGCAGGCGATCGCCGATTACTTCGCTCGTCGCCGCTTGATTCGCTCACTTCCGCCCAAAAATCAGGACCAGAAAAACAAATACCTGGCTAGTACTTCACCAAAGCCACTAGCCACAATAGGTAGGACTGCACATTTTTTGTGTCATGCCCTGTAAGGTGGTTTATTTTCTTGTGAATCTCAATAATCGCTTCCTGTGATTTTCAAAATGTTTCTTTTCTTGTAATTCTAAAATCCATTTAGTTTCAACTTTGGATGCAATGAAAGGTGAGCTATCGATCTCCCTGTATTAAGTATCTAGTTTTCTATTACGGTGATGTGTTGCTTTTGTAGGTAACAAGCACAAAGAGAGTCAACAAATTTTAAATGTCATGTTACGAGAAGTTGCGAATATGTCCGCCGAGGGGGTTGGCAGGGATACCATTACGGCCGATTTCCTAAATAAATTTTGGGGATCGTGAAATTTCAAATATAACCTGAGGTGAACTTGTGTTTGATTGACACGACGAACAGGATTTATTGACCATTATTTAGAAACACGAATTTTATGCGCTTGTTGTTTGTTCTGTCATTGTTTAATAACTATTGTTGTAATGTTGTTAATAATAAAATACCTTAGTCCACGTCTGAGCTACCCATACAGGATCACAGTTTGGCTTATCTCCACAGGCTTGTACTGATAATGGCTTCCTATTTTGATCACAGTTCTCGTTGTCAACAAAACTTCCGGCAGGATCTACACAAGATACTCGTCTATATTGTAATCCGGCGCCACATGATCCAGAACACTTTAAAATATAATAGTTAATGGGTTAAGTGTACAGTGATACTAATAATGGACGTTTGGTTACACGTACAATGACTCGGCGAATAAATACGGCTAGAGAACTATGAATTTAATGGTAACAAGACAAAAATAAGATACAAGGATCACGTATAATAACTATCATACACAATATATGTGGCTTAACATGTCATGTGACATAATAATATTATTATTACCAAAAAATACCATATTTTACACAAACAATATTGTACTTCAGTCTATTTAATAATGCTTTTTTTCTTCAGTTCTTTGTGCGTAAATTAAGAAGGGATATTTGTTAAAGTTCATTTAAGTTTCTCCTGTATAATTTGTAATCGTCAAACAACCGTAATGGCTTTATGCTCACTTCGATCCAGCTGTAAACATATAATGTCTACTAAAATAAGTATATAGAATTAGACCACTTGGGCCACATATTCAGATTCTAGGATACTTAATCAAATTCCTGAGGGAAACTGGACCAAGTGTCAGGATCATATCCTTATGGTATTCCGTCGTGCATAGAAAAAGGTCCGTTATTTTTCCGCCAACTGTTACTGCACCAGCCTTTTATATATATTTATCTAAGATCCTGGATGGGATTAATTACTTGAACGAAATCTACTCAACAAAAGCTTGGACAGTGATATATTTCATGTTAACCTAATTAATTTGATAACTTTAATCGATAAATAAAATGGCTTCTTATTATTGCTGTAGCCATTAAAGTGACTACCTGCGGGGTCCATGTTTAGAATTAGCCTAATATACTCTTCTGACTGGCATAAGAACTCTCATCATTCATCCATTCTCTTTGTCGCCTTAAAGTAAACAAACCAGTACCATAAGTGATGGTAGCCTTACCGAGCTCCACTTACTGACGACCCATTTGTTATAACATGTCCCTGATGTACATTGACGGAAGCTGATCGGCTTTGTGTTGATAAGACAATCGTCAGATATTGATGAACAGATAACTGTCCGCTTTTGTATTCCTCGACCGCATTTACTGGAACACTGAATAAGATGAACGTTCTTCAATGAATGAATGAATGAATGAATGAATGAATCCACCAATGAATGACTGAATGAAAATATTAATGAACGGATAAATGAATCAATCAATCAGTCTCTCTCCCTATCTCTCTGTATGAGTGTGCTAGTGCTTGTGCGTGTATGTGCGTCTACCTATGCGTGTGCCTGTCTGTACATTGATCCGTCTGTCTATCTGTCTTTCTATAAGGAAGACTTACATTACTCCATTCTGACAATAACCAGACCGGGCCACAGTCAGTAGCAATACAGTCCCGGATATCCGGCGGTTTAGGCAGATGTTGACACATCTGATTAAGAACGCTGCTGTCAAATCCCGGCGCTAGGAGGCGCCAGCAGTGTACACTACGTGTCTGCTGTCCCTCACCACAGGATGTAGAACATGGCTCCCATTGGCTAGCCTCCCATCTGATGTAATAAGAATTTTGACACATATGGGATGTAATGACAAGAATGAAGCTACGTTGTTCGCTCAGATCTGTTCGAAAATGGAGAAAAACACTTCAACATACGATCACTACTACTACTACTACTACTACTACTGCTGCTGCTACTACTACAATAACTACTAATACTGTTGCCATTGTTATTATAGTCGCTACATCTACATCCTCCGTGGTCTAGCTGGCAGCGCGTTGGATCATAGATCACTACTACTTGAGTTCGCATCACGGCATTGGCATATCCGAAGATTGCTTCTTCTTTCAGTTTCATTACCTTTAGCGGTTGTTCGGCCCATTTAGCCTACCGTGTGCATAAAAGTAAAATATCAATCATCACCATCATCATCGTCTTTGACGTCTAATATTGCTACTATCAATACTGTAACCTGATTTTCGGATCATCAAATGTCTTGGATCTGACAGAAATAGGACACACGCGATCATCTTTTTAAAATAGTAAGATAGGGTTGAAAATAATTTTGCTTATTTTGCTAACAATGAAATTGATCAAGACAACTCATTTTAGGATCATGTCGTAATTAATTTATTAAACTGGAATTCTTGAGAAATTACTGGACTATCGATTGCGAAAACACCACTCAATTACGGTGATATTTGATGTTTTGTACCAGTATTATACTTCTTCAGTTTTAAATCAGAACACTATCCATCATGATATATTTCTATACATTTTCAGTAACTTTATTATTATTATTATTATCTGCAGAAATAAGTGTTACTAACGTCACGTATCTGAGGCCGAAGAGATAACGAGTGATAATAACAGATAGGAGATAATATCAGAGAACTGATTAACATGTCGGACATATTGAATTAAACTCAGATTTAAACGTAAGGTTACCTTTACTAAACAGACTTATAATAATAGAAAGTTAATGGTTAATTAGAACGTTAGGTGTACATTGAGTTGAAGGTCGAAATGGTCAAAATTAGTCATGAACTTACAGGTACTGTTACTATTAGGATTACTACTATTACTACTAATACTACTATTACTTACTACTACTACTACTACTACTACTATTATTACTACTACTGTAAGCCTTCAAGTAGTGGGTTCAAATCCTACTCATACCAGTGTTTGTGGGAGGATTCTTTAGAAAGTCACATCTCGGTCAAATGTATGAAGTATGATCCGACCTGAGGCTAAATAAACTTGTCTCTCTCTCTCTCTCTCTCTCTCTCTCTCTCTCTCTCTCTCTCTATATATATATATATATATATATATCTATATATATATATATATATATATATATCTCCTCTTATTCTCTCTCTTTATTTATCTCCTCTCTTCTCTCTCTCTCTCTCTCTCTCTCTGTGTACACATATATTTGTGTGTGTGTATGTATGTATGTATGTGTGTGTGTGTGTGTGTGCTGTGTGTGCGTAATATATATATATATATATATATATATATATATATATATATATATATATGTGTGTGTGTGTGTGTGTGTCTGTTTGTCGTACCTGGCTTCACAAGGCAGGCCTTTACATCGTATGTTATTAGGAAGTGGCTTGGTTCTAGCGTCACAAAAAGTCTCATCAACCTCCTCTCCATCCTTTTCTCGTATACAGCGAGCATAGTTAGTCTGTACTCCTGGTAATAATAATATAGTTAGTCTGTACTCCTGGTAATAATAGTATAGTTATTCTGTACTCCTGGTAACAATAATATAGTTAGTATGTACTCCTGGTAACAATAATATAGTTAGTATGTACTCCTGGTAACAATAATATAGTTAGTATGTACTCCTGGTAACAATAATATAGTTAGTCTGTACTCCTGGTAACAATAATATAGTTAGTATGTACTCATGGTAACAATAATATAGTTAGTTTGTACTCCTGGTAATAATAATATAGTTAGTCTGTACCTGTTAGTAACAATAATATGGTTAGTCTGTACTCCTGGTAACAATAATATAGTTAGTCTGTACTCCTGGTAACAATAATATAGTTAGTCTGTACTAATATAAATACTCACTACCTCGACATGAGGTTTGCTTTTACTAACTAAATAAAGAGAAAAACTGCTATGTTCGTAATATATTCGGATACTTTATAGAATCGTTGTTAAATATTATAGATTAAATATCATTTTATCCATAAAAAATTTCATTAAATCGAGATGAGATAGATCACACTCTATACAGCTGTAAATAAATATATAATGAATGTATAACAGAAGCGTTTACAGAATAACGTCCTGTGTGATATAATCCTGTGGAGAGTGAGGTATAAAAACCTGTGTAGGCAAGTTATGAGAAATTAACCAAAAATATTGTGTTAGTGAGCAATCGAAAGGTACAACATAACGAGTATAATAGAACAGAAATGGTTGCCTTAATATTACACATATAACTAACATTGCCCATGCAACTGTATATCTAACCGTTGTTACACGTTCTACTACAGCGTGTCGATTTGTTTGTTACCCAGTTGTAGGCAGTGACGTCATCAACATCAGGTAACTGGTGGGGACGGCTTTCTGGATGGTGATCAATTAAAATATAAAATGTAAATAACATTTATAACTCTCTCCCTCCCCCCTCTCTCTGTGTGTGTGTGTGTGTGTTGGTGTGTGTTGGTGTGTGTGTGTGTGTGGGTATGTCTGTTCATTTGAATTTCATGAACGAACCAGCAATTTGATAATTCATTCATATATTAGCGTTACTTGTTCACAGTTGGGCTTAAACTTACCCGTAAATGACTCGTTGCCGAGCTGTTCTGTTTTTGTTCTGTTGTCTTTCGTGGTCTGTTTGTGGTTGGAATGCATATGTCTGAACATATTGGAGCTACCTAGATGAAAAATACCCCAAAGTGCTGAACAAATTTGACTAAACAAGAACAACGTGTTAGTATTCATTTATTATACAACTACAGTGCTAATGACTTACCTAATGATTGCTCTATGTCCATTAGTAGGCCATCTTTTAATTCGGCCGATGTATTCGTCAGGGATACTGAAGATAGTTGGTGTATTAAATGACTTTGATGTTCTACCTGTTTAGGTATCGAATACCTGTAATCTACGACAATTTCACTTGTGGCTTCTGGTGATAACATCTGAAGACAGAAATCTTACAAACTCGAACAATATTAAGCGAAACAATGGAAAAGTTGTTATATGTACCATATGTGAGCAGGGCTAAGGCTAAACGTAACTGTCACTTACACTTAATGAAACAATAGTGAAACGGTTGGATGAAACACTCCTCATACTATAGAGCTACGGCCAGGATTCGAACCTCCGAACTCCCGCACAGGACGAGCGTGTGTCTTTCTTATTCATAGTCATGCTGTTCGAATCCCGGCCGTGGCACTATAGTATGAGGAGTTTTTCATCTAACTGGGCAACTGGCAAGGTTTTCTCCTCCGAATTTAATTAGAATTAGTCTCCGTGGTGAAGCAGTAAATTCCAGACCAGTTGCATCTTACCTCATTTGAGGTAGCTAAGTCACGTAAATAACTGCCATTTCGGCTGTTGTTATTAATAGATTTATATATACTGAAATACACTTTCCCTGATGAAACTGTTGGTTTAGAAAGATAACATTATACCCCGTACCATGATGTAGAGTGTTTCATTCGTTGGTCCTCTGGCCTCTAATCTTTCCGAGGAATCCCGATCGTACATTGGGTGATAATAAAGGAACGTGGTGTTGCTGACGTCATCATATTCTGTTAATCGATTGGCGGTCAGTTTTCCGCCGACGAAATAAATACCATGAGAACCTCTTAAGGCTGAAAGGTATGCCATATATAAATAAGTGAGTGAGTGAGTGAATGAATGAATCAGGGAGTGAGAGATTTCTTCAACTTTGGAGAAGTGCACTTCCAACTGTGCCACGGAAAAGTACCAAAATATATATCAAAATAAAACATAATACTACACGTCTTCATAACCTAAAATGTATCAAAATAAAACATAATGTAACACGTCTTCATAACCTAATATGTATCAAAATAAAACATAATATATCACGTCTTTAGAAACTAATATGTATCAAAATAAAACATAATATAACACGTCTTCATGACCTAATATGTCTCGCATGTCTAAATGCTAGTGTGATAAGACATATCTCGGCTAGTCTATGTCTTTATGTATTAACGGTGTTTCATTTTATATTTCGTCCACTAATCCACCATACTCACATTATAAGTACCATTTCTAGACATGGAATATAATCCTTCCGATTTAGTAAAACCTTTAGTAAGGCTTTTAGCCTAGACTCCTTTTTGGCCTCTTTATAACATGCAGGAGGTCACAACAGATTTATAGGGGTCAAATTCGAAGCCGATTTATTGGTCTAGGTAATCTATATGTTAATAATAATAATAATAATAATAATAAAAACAACTTTCAACGATTTCACGAAGTGCTTGTATTTTATTAATTAAGTCTTAAAACAAGACAAGTACTTAGCTGCCTTCATATCCAGAAAGAAAATTTAAACTTGGTGCACCATATGCTAATAGTGAGATGGATTGCTTAAAGGAAAGGCACGGTCTTCTATGGAAGGTGACAATTAAAACACTTACCAAACACTGCGGATACTTTACTTCTGTCGACAATAACAAGATTTCGTGCCCTCTTTGGTATGTTAAGAATAGTTGTATAACCTGTAGCAAACATAGAAAATATTTGTAAATCAACCTGAAATAATGCTATTAATCCAATGATGATGATGATGATTGATGTTTTACGGCCACTTTTGTGCACAAGGTAGGCTAAATGGGCCGAGCGACCTTCAAAGGTAATGAAGCGAAGTCAAAGTCAAACAACCTTCAGATATGCCCACGCCGAGATTCGAACACGGGTGGTAGTGATCTGTGGTCCGACACACTACCGCTAGACCACTGAGGCGCCCACCAATGGCAATGAATGATAACGTTGTGTAACCTGTGACCAAATATGGAAAATATGGAAAATAAATTGTAAATCAACCTGAAATAATGCTAATAATCCAATGACAACGAATGATGATCTTCTGTGTAGGTCTTGATAGTTTTTTTTTGCGAAATTGTTGTACAAAAGTAAAGAGAACCAGGTTTATTTCATTACCGTGTGGAATAATTCTTTTCAGTTGACCGGTGATTACGTCACACGTTGTGTTGTTCCCACCACATATTCCGCACACGTCATAGGTTTTTATTGAGCCGAGCTTTACATCACAGCCTACAGGCTTGAAATAAAGGCATGATGGTAGTATATGTAGGCAATATGTGTAAGTAGTAAATAACACTAATGGCATGCTGAGCAAATGAAAACATGTGTCTGTCTGTGTCTGTCTCTGTGTGTGTGTGTGTGTATGCGTATCTTTTACTCACAATGCACTGTGCATTAATGCAAACACCATCACCGTGTTTCGTCAAACACAACGAACCATTCGGAGCTTGCTCCGATAATTTAACAGTTATTTGAAATGGATAACTTCCGGATTGACAGACCAAGGCACAAGGAGAATGGCCTAGCTTTACAACATATTCTGGATAGATAAATTATATGTTTTAATATTTAAAAAAAAAACAGGTTGATAAAACTATTCATTTAACGCCAAATGTTTTATTACACTTAATATTAAAATTATTAAATATTATGTTATATAACTATATTTTACCTTATATAATTAATTTAAGTGATTCCTATATAAATTACTTTACTTTTTTATTTTAACAAATTATTATTGTATAAATCATTGTACTTGTTTTACAATTACCTTTACTAATTGCTTTCCAGTTGACGTAGCGCCCTCTGTAATATTTATTGTTGAATGTTGTGCACGCTCTTAGCCTTGTGTCGTCATTTCCGTTTTCACATTTCTATGATAATAAGACATCAACTGAGTAGAGTGGAATATAATTTTTAATGTTGTTGCTCTTATGGTTTAAAACTGGTGGCTACATCTAAGAAAATAGAAACCTTAAAAAATTATGTTCTTTATATATAGTTCCGAATTTACCTGAATGTTACACAATTTATATTCAATATCACCACCGGAACATGGTAAGGACGATAAATGATTTTCACCGTTAGCTCTGTGAAATAAATAAATAAATAAATAAATAAATAAATAAATATATATATATATATATATATATATATATGTTTGTGTGTGTGTGTGTGTGTGTGTGTGTGTGTGTTTATGTTTGTGTGTGTGTCTTCAGTTCAAAGCTCTTGAAAGATATGTTATTCAAGACATTGTTTACACAGAAGAAATACTGAGAGTGTGGCATGTAACAGAATCTGGATGCTGTATTAGAATCCCGATGGATCGGAGTGATTACAGCTGGTTTATTTTACTCGTTACAGAGATAATAGGTTAGAGTAAATGCGTTATTTGTAGACCGGGGGGGGGGGGATGATTATCTCTTCTGGATTGTAAAATATTTAGTTCATTTTTCTATGACATTGTTGCCGAATGAGTGAAATTTATCGAACCGCTTAGTAGCAGCATCTATAAAATTGAAATAAA